>CAJNIZ010046127.1:0-34808 GCA_905231905.1 Symbiodinium pilosum | reverse complement strand
AAAAAAAAAAAAAAAAAAAAGCCCCCAAACAACAATCCTTGCGCTCCAGGGATTGTACCACGTAGACCTTATGGAAGCATGGCCACATGGCTCACGTGGCTGAAACAAGGCGACAGCTCGCACTTTGCTGGTCTTGGTGGTCTGAGCCCAAACATTCAAAAACACGCCTGTCAAGGCTTGAACCCAGCATACCCAGCCAACCACGCCGCCAACGTCCATGGTCAGTCCCTGGCCTTGCGGAGTCAGTCTGCTCAGTTGCCTCCAGCAATTTCGCCTCAACGGTGAGGAGACATCAGTGGCCGTGCATGACTCGCGGAATCATGCGGAATCCAGAAAGCTGTTTGAGGCATGGACGGCTGGATGCTCTTTGCCAAGCAGATGGACAATACGCTTTCGCCAAAGTTCCTTCCAGCAAATCTTCGTTGCTGGTCTTCAGCGAAGACAAGGAAACAAGCAATCCTGTTGAATGATGTTTGAAGAGCTGGCCGTTCCTACCCGTAGCATAGTTCCGATGCGTGCATCTGCTCGCTTCCGTCACTCATGCAAGTTTTCGGTCATTCATCATAATCATAAGTCATTGCTGCACACTGCCATTGGCTGGAAACTGGTGTCCCACCTGACGCCGCAGCTCGCCTTCGGCGCCTGGCTTGTTCAACACCTGAGGGCTTGCGCAGTTGTTCAATCACAAGGAAGGATTCCCTTACCTATACATTCTAGCTCACCACAACACAACTGAGATGAACACCGGACGGAAGGCCAGGTAGTGCCTGGGCACACGTTGCATGCAGCCCGAAATGAAAATCGCTGCATCCACAAAGTGGTAAAACTTTCTCACATGCTACAAAGTATCAGCGGCAACATATCCCCAGCTCAGCTCAGCATGGCAACATGGAGAAATGCATGATAATGCATGCGATGTGCCAAAAACCGTTCGTGTCTCGCTGGATCATGCCCATGGTGCTGTCCAAGTCTGCCTGCGCGCGATGTGTGGTGTGTTTTTGTGTGGCTTGTTTGCACTCACTGCACCCCGCTGCCATTGGCCTCCGGATACACTTTGAGCTCTTCCGCCCCCGCAGCCTGGCACAAAGCAGCACATATGTCTTTTGAGGAGTGCGCGCCGTGTCCACAAGATTTCTGCAAAATCTAAACTTGTTTTCTGCACTCGCGCGTGGTTTCACCAACTCTCGGCCGGCGATCTCAGCAGGGACAGGTAGGGGACGATAAACGTGGTTGACTCCGGCTTGGCTAAGAGAGATATCCAGTTTCCCTGAAGTCTCATTTGAGAAGTTCCGTACCCGTCCCCAGAACATGGCCAGTCAGTGGCTGCGAGGCAATAGCTCTTTGTCCTCTTAGGAAAGGAAGGACTAAATTCAACATGCTGGCCCTGTGAGCTGCCACGACTGCGTGTAAAATATATCTTTCATCACAAGCCCTGGGGTCCTGGGGCTAAGATGATGCTGCCGAGCACAGCATTTGAAATGTTTTCAGTCATTGAGTCTGAGCAATTCGCATCGTAAGCAGTTCCTTGAAGATTACGACGTTACAGGCAGCTACCATGGCCGGCTTCCCAAGTGTGGCTCTGCTCACCACAATGCGGGACAACCTCTAAAATACATGCCACTGCTAGGAGAGAGTAGAGTAAGCATGGCATATGACATTCGCAAGATTCAAGCAAATCTTGACGAAGCCGGGAGGTTCAGCCGGGAGGCTATGTGGGAGACCTTTCATGCAGGTGCTTCTTCCCACGCAGGCCCAGCCGCCGCTAATTCACGGCACGGGGCACACAGCAGAGAACGAAAGCAGTTCTCGCACCCTTGATCTGCGCGCCTCCAGAAGCCCTGCTCAAAGCGTTTCTCTGTGCAAACGCAGGGAATTTCTCTAGCAGCTTTCCAGCTTCCAGCTGCCGAGCAAAGCATGCAATACAAAATACAACCCCACGCATCAACTAAAGCCGCGGTACTCTGCCAACGATATCCACAAAAAATCTGCGGCTTTCCAAACAAGCCACACCCGACCGCATGCTCGCATTGGTGCGCGAGGGCAATCAGTGCTTGGCTTGCCTAACACCAGCTGACGTGGATGGAAATGAAATTCACTTCGACGTTACAATTTTTGCAGCAGCATGTATGACACTCATGTCCGGCAAAGCTTGGGTGTTTTTACTATGCATAATGTTGCCAAGAAAAGGAACAAATTCTGCGGATGCGAGCTATCGATCTTGCACAGGCTGCAAGAGGACCAAGGAGAATGAAGGAACCACCTTTCAGCAACAATGCAAGCTGAAGCCAAACAGTTCTGTGTGGATACTCGGTGCTTTCTAATACGTTCTCGAAGGCATGGGGGATAGGTGTTGCACGCGAGAAGATCAGCGGGACATGCGTCGGTCCCGCGCCCAACGCCAAAATGGCAGTAGGCGGCAAGCACATGAAGACTTTGCAAAAGGGAAGAAAGCCTGCTGCCTCTTGAGAGCTGTCGCAGCAGCATTGCCCCATCAGAATTAATCGCACTCTGCTAGCTGCGCAAGCTAAGGTTTTTGCAAGCCTGATTCATTGCTTTGCAACACGAACGCTGCCAGCAGAGCGAGTATCGAAAAATGCGCGGATTCAAAAGATCCATGCGCGAACGGTGGTTATATGTTACAGTCGCGTCAACTTTAGCCTGCCTCAAGAGTAACCAAGGCTTTGGAGCGTTCTAAGACATGTACTTGGCGGCGATGGCGGTAGCATGCGGTAGCCTTGTGAGTATGCCGTCAAAACAACTTGCGATATAGCCAACAGGCCTTGGCTACCCTCGTTGCACCTTGTTCAGTGCGCATGTGTCGCGCTTGTCGGCAACATCAGGACCTCCTGCTGAGTACAGCTGCTTGTCGCGAATACATAGCAACTGCAGCTCATGAGGACGTATGGAAACAAACCAGTGCTTTCGCAAGACGGTCTAGATGTTGAATCAGGGATTTCGACATAAGGATCGGCCACTCAGCAGGGTCTAGGCAGGAACTGTCGGTGGGCCATGTACTGTACATGCGGCTGTAGACACGGCCATCGCTGTGGTTAGGCTCCGCAAAGAGAGATTCTGATACTTGATCCACATACATTGCTGCCAAGGATTCACTCATCACAAAAAAGGCACTGATGCCGGAACTAGAGAGAGACTTCAAGCTTAACATTTTCTTATCTCATTGTATACAGGGCCCAAGCCCCGCCGCTCCATGCGCTGCCAACCCCAGTCAAGGCGAGGCTGTCATTCATCTGGTCTGGTTCCTGTGAGCCTCTGAGGGCCCACTCTATCAGTACACTTGCATGGAACCCCGAACCAGGACATGCATAAAAAGTGCGGGCAGATCAGGATGTGCCTATGGGCAAGAATGGACGACAAGTGGTTCAGACAAGCCCTCATCATTCCTCAAACATGTCGCCTGCGGACCACAGCACATCTTGACAGGCGAATGCTTTAATTCGAAGCCATGAACCGCCATATGGTACCTGTCATTTTTGTCCAATCCAAGTGCTGGCCACCAAAATCTAAAGGTTCGGGTTTCAATCAGACTCCAGTCAGACAGACCTTCATGGCACATGCGTATCGGGAGCTCTGCAATGCCGGAGTCCATTATCCAGTTATGTGAGGCTGAGCGTTTGCGATGCTAATGCTTTTGAAGGATCACACCTGCTGCAGAGCTCTGGCTTGACTTCATTGCTGCTCACCATGCAAGGCCCTCTGCACGTTGGCGCGAAAGCTTAACGGACCCACATGATCCGATGCCGCAAGCACATCGGACTTTTTCTGGACTACGGGTTTCCAATCAAGCTCTCACCGGGCGCATGCAGATGCACAGCGAAATCCAGCTATGTAAAAAAAACTGGATGAGAAGCCCAAATGCCAGAGTAAAAGAGATGGAAATGGAGGCAAGTGGCTGTATGGTTCAAGACAGATAAGATGGCATCTCATCCAAGTAAAAAACACCTGGCAAGAGGAAAGGCGGCAAGCTACACAGCTTGAGACCTTGACAACCGCATTTTCAGAAACATGAAGGTAGATGTTCCTCTTGCCAGTGGGCATCTGCCCTTATGCGAAAAATCAAGCTTGTCCTGCAAGCAAGAAGAGGTCGCTTGACCAGACAATACGTAGATCAATGAAACATGCAGACGGCACAAAGGTGTACCGAGGGGCCAAGCAATGAAATGGCCTGACCATCCCAGTTGCCGTGGTAGCTCTGTCCAATCACATCCCTTTCGGCGCCTCAGCTGAAGCAATCTGCACACCGTGGGCCTGTTACTAATACTACTATTACTAGTGTTATTATCATTACTATTATTAATACCATTACGATTATTACCATAATTGCTGCTATAACAAGTACTACTATCATTGCTAATACTACAATCACCAGTATTACGAATATGACTAGTATTACGAGTATTACTAGCATGATTATTAATTATTATTACTATTTCAGGGCCCACCCGCAACATAGCGTGAGGCTAAGCGTCCTTCGCCTCCATCAGCAGCCCTTTTGCTCCATGCACCTTCACCTGAGATGATCACTTTGTGTGCTGGGGGCTCACCCGGAAACTAGAGTTGCCGATCCAAGCAGCCTCAGGCAAGCTAATTGAGAAAGTCTGAACTCCACAAGTCCTTGGTATAGCAAGGACTTTTGGACACACAGGGCTAGGATTCTCAATGTTCAAGGGTGCCATGCAAGTCTTGCCAAGGAGCGGAGCGTTTGTAGGGACATGGAGCTGGCGGTAGACCATCAGGGCCAAAGATCCTCAATTCTTCTGCGGCAGGAAGAAACAGGACGTGAAATTCTGAAGAAGCAACTCTGATCGCTGGGTAGGATGAGGAACAGCTGAGGGTAAACCAAACTTTTTTGGCTTTTTGGGCGACGGCTGCCGCCATTTCTAAGCGTCCAATTCCTGGTCTATGAAGGTCTTGTTACCAATGCAGCTCCTGTCCTGCTTCAAGGACAGAACTGAATGCAAGTGTAACTGACCCAAATCTGAAACCCAACGCTCGATACCCAATAAACTCCGAAGTCTGTAACGAGATCGTCTGCCAAGGGGCATCACCAGGTATATAGGCCATGGAGCCCGTAGATATATGAGCTATAGTCTAAACTCCTGGCATCCCCCTTAATCAGCCCTATAGTAGTCCCCTAGACAAGCCCCTATATAACCCCTTCAAGGAGTTTTAGACTATAGCTCATATCACAAAGGTTGAAAATCCGGAGATTTCATGAGGATTAGTATGCTGGAGTATGCAGGATATGCTGCCAATTTGAGACGGGTTGCCGCTTCAGTCGCTCTTCCTCGTCACAAGGATCCGGTGAGGCGGCACTGGTGGCCCGCTCCCTGCACAGCAATGGAACATGATCGTATGTTTCTTACCTCTGGTGAGCAGAGAATGATTCAAGGAATGGAAAGAAAAATGGAAATACGTGAAGCTACCTCGTTCTTATTGGGGTACGATACGGATCAATTCCATCATTCCCTCGCTAACCACAGGTAAGGTTATGCTTTTGGGCTGCAGGATGCCGGGCCTTGCAGATCCCTGCTCTGGACTGCGCCCTGAGCTTTGAAATTGCTAAAGAACAGCAGAAGTATATGTGTTTTGGTGCTACATGTAGGATTTACAGCCAAACTGATCCTGCCAGGGCTCCACGTCTGGCTGCAGGGCTCGCCACATCTGCAGGGATGGGTACTTTTAGGCAACACCGGTTGAGTTTTGCAAAGCTCGTAGCGGCAGCAGTAGCTAATTTCAATGGGCAAACACTTCCGCTAAAATTGAAAGCCCTGTCCTTCAAGACCCATCAGACTTGCAGAACATATACAACATAATCTGGCTAAACTTCCTTCCAAAGCTCAACAGGGCGCCTTTCTCAGCGGGAAGGCAGGATTGCACTTTTGCTGCAGGCATCTCTGCACAATCAGGCTCAGCAGCTTGCATTGTTGCCTAGGCAGCTTGCGGGTAGAAGACTTACAACGGTGACGCTGACCTGTCAGTCAGCTGCCATGGCTTCGTGTCAAGGACAAAAACTTTGCGGAGCAGTCTGACGCCCGGAGTATCAGAATTCTTGGCCATTCAAGCTCTCTTTGGATCTGCAGCAGAGCGGATCTGAGAGCATGGCCCCGTGCGGCACGCGGAGGACGAGTGATGGACAGCAAAAGCTTGATCCCAAACGGCTGCATCGACGGAGCTTCAGACTGCAGGCTCTGCGCCAACCTTGGAGCCACAGTGCAAGACAACTACAAGCGATCCCAGTCCTACATACAATCAATGTTATCACAAATCCCATTAAAAGTAGCTAGAATTAGTGCAGCAAAGTCAGACCACCCCTCAGAAAGTCTCAACACCTTCAGAAAACCCACATCCTAATGTGCCCCCATATCCCTACAAACCCTAAACCCTATGTATGGTGCAGTGCTGGCCACCCCCCCCTCTCACTCCGAACCCTAAATCCCTATAATATCCCGCTATAAACCCTTAACCCCCAACTCTATATATCCCCCTGCACAAACACTTGAAAAATCCCCCTGAAGCCATCCGGAAGGCCTCAGGGATCGCCTCGCAGGGGCTGCGGCGGCCCGCGCTGTGCCTCGAAAGTTTCCACGCAATAACAGGAATAATTCTACGAATAATGATGATAATTGAGGGTTTAGGGGTTGGGGCTTCAGGTTTGTCAGAATAGTAATGAGAAGCACAAAAATATTAATAAGCGTAATAACAATAATCATAATAATAGTATTGCTATCGGCATGTAAAGGGATAGAAATAATGGCGAATCAGGATGCATGGGATCTGCTGTCAGGTTCCGATCTGTGCTCGCAGGTGACTGAGATCTCAACCGGCGCAACGCCTTGCGCAAAAAGCTGCGGAAGTCCGAGACGTGCCCCTGCGGATCGAGACATCTAACACAAATACCGAGTCTTGACACTTTATTGACCTCCTCTTTAACTTTTTCTGGGTTTGGGATTCCACTTGAGTTAAGCTTCTTTTTGGAACTCTTCTGCGAGATTTGCAGGTTGCGCAAGGGAAGTTCCAGAATGTCGCGAGCACTCAAAAGCACCTGACAAGTGACACCGTCTTCCAGTAATCCCTAAATCAGCGAAAACACCGCCTGCGTGCCAATTCAGCAGTGCCTCGACGAAGGCTGCATGGGCGTGGTCAACGTGACCGTGCTTGAGCGTCATCTGGCACAGCAGAATAGATTCCCCCTGCTAATCATGCCCTGGGCCCAAGAGCAGAGAAATCTCAACTGCACATTAGCAGGAGACTACAGCCAGCAACGCCAACATCTTTCCTGACTCACCTCACCCTGCCCTGACGTTGTTCTGAGCTCAAGGCCCCTTCAGCAATAGCTGATGGGAAAGGCAACCAGCAGAAGTAGTCCTTTCAACATATCAACAGATGCATACACCAAAGCACCTGTCGCAAAAAAAAGGCTACGGGTATGAGCTTTTCACATGGCGTTTGGCACCTTCATCTTGCAGCTTCCCTTAAAATTAGCGAGTTCTCTCGATGGAGGCAACTCGCGCGTGATATGCTCATGCCTCGAAGTGTGCAGCTGGGACCAGCGGCGGAGTCTTCGCCTGAGAATGCGAGAAACTAATCAAGTGCTGCTATCAATTCTGCCGGAGCCCCGGGATCCAGTCCATACACCCTGCATAGAAAAGTCCATGAAGGGAACGAGTCAATTATGAAACTTAGCAAGGGCCTCAACAGGGAAGTGCTAAGTGCCACTGACAAGCTCGCCTTCGCAGCGTCGGTGCAGCTGGGGCAACCTTTTGCTAGTGTCCTGGCGGTCAGTTTCGGTAGGGTTCCTGCTTTCCCACAACTAAGACATGTAGAAACACTCCACTGTCTGCAGCTTGAAGGTGTCTGGGGCAGGTCAGTCCGACACAGCAAACTCTCCAAAAACGGCAGTGCTCTGACCCTGTACTCTTCATTCGCAGCCTGCGCATCATGCTTCGCCGGGTCTCCGAAAGCTCGAAGGAGAGCTGCAAGCCGACCTGCAACCACGAACAGCGATGCGAATCAGTGAACAACTCCTCTTCAATGTAATTTGCTCAGCAACCAAAGATCTAATCATTCACCAGCGAGAGGTTCGACGTGTACGGGCAGAATGAAAGAGCTTGTTTTGGTTGCTTCGAGGCTCTGGCTTCAGGAAAACGAGTACAAAAGGCATCCCCTGCAGGGAGAAGGCCTCCAGCTCATGCATCTGCTGCATCAAATCAATGTCCGTGTCATCATCGCCCACCGGGTTCTCCATCATCTCGGCAAGCCTCGCATCGCAGAAACGAGTTTGATGTTGCTTTCGATTCTAGCCAGAGCATGGGCAGCAACACCATGCAGCTGCCGCTTCAACAAGGTCAGACAATCTCGTGTGGCATGCAAGTCCTGCCTCTCCAAGCCAGACATAGCCTGCAGGTGGCAGGCTCCAACTGCGCACACAGGAAGCTGCAGTAAAGCTGCATCTTCCAACAACAGGGCCAGCGGCCCAGTAGACCACCCAAGGAAAAACGATGCTGTCCTCAGCCAAGTCTGCAGAACATTGATGTTCCAGCTTCTTCAACAGCCTTCTCACATCGCCCATTTACATGCATGCTCATTCTCAGCATTAGCTGCATGCAAGCCACGAATATGTTGGCAACAAGCTCATCACCTGGCCAGCACGAGATGGCCATTGTTGGAAAGCAGGCTCAGCTTAACCAGGCAGAGAGCTGCTAACATTTCTGAGGTGCAGGCTAACCGGGTGCACCAACGGCCACATAAAGCTGAAGAGTGCCTCATTGACATCATGATCACTGGTAGCTTGACAAGCCCTGCTCCAAGTCCGTCTAGTGGGCCGAGCGACGACAATCACACGGCAGTGCCTCGACAGCCACATCTGTTGGATGCTTTATCGCGAGTGCTCTGACCTCTTCCTTTGACCGTTCTCCTTTTGATTCGAGGAACTGGTAGTAGGCCAAGGAGACTGGGCGCATGATCAGACCCGCGAGGTGCGTGAGCTGATCCAATGCATCCTGAGCTTCAAACAACACTCCTCTGTGACATGCCTCCAATGAGTGGTAAATAGATCCTCCATTGACTTTTGGTCCCAAGATTATCCTATGGTGCCTTTTGCACTAACGTAGATGATGTTGGAGCAAACATGCAGGAGTGGCTTCCGCTTCGCTCCACACATACACCCGTATCTGAAGAGTCCCAAGATGTCCAGAAGTCTGCATCAACACTAGACACCAAGACTGAAAGCTTCTGTTGGTGCGGGTGTGGAAGGGAAGCCTGACACTGTGCATTGCGAACTTTGCGAATTTTGCACGTATGCACATTCTCTGGGGCAAGAACACCAGTGATGTCAGCTATCAGGTTCAACACCTCATTGAACAAAGCCACCAGGAGGTCGAGGTCAAGGGCGGGCTACAAAAAGACAGACCCATGTTTAGAGCCAAGGAATGAATGAACCGTCATGAGGTGCAGGTGTTCCAGACGATGGCATCGAAAGATCTGGCGGAATGAATGCGGATGATATCTTACAGCAGCTGACAATCAGTTCCTGACCCAGAACTGCTCCAGCTGCCCTTGTAGGTCAAATTTTTGTCAGTATGGTGCCGCTGTGCCGTCCATCTCTCGGCAGCTTTGCTCAGGCGCTTGCTCGCTCAGGGTACCCCCATCTTTGCGCGATGGGAATGTGGCAAGCCTCCGTGAGCATGCTCAGGATGACCTTCACCACCACATGCTCATCTGTCAGTCAGCTCAAGCAGTGGCAGATGGATGCGACAACGCACAGGCAAGTATTGCTCCGTGCTAGATCTCCACACCGCCTGGCCTTCGGCAGAGCCGGAACCTCGGTTCCAAGTGACCAACATAAACGCAAGATTGAACCGAGCAAGCTGGTGAGATGAAAGCCGCGCGCAGCGATCAAGCTCGGTGATAGAGCAGAGGCAGCGAGGAATCAAGCATGCGGCTGTTGAAGGAGATAGCGGCAGCAGTAGGTATGTGATCTTCAGCCGATGGCCCTCCCACTGCTAACTCAAAGAACACACAAAAGGCGTCGGTCTAGTTTGGCTGGCTGCAGGGACGATTTGATGCGATTTTCAAGCAGCCTCTAAAATATTCACGACAACAGCAGGAAACTTGTGCCAAGCTGCTATGTCACAGGTCTGCGGCACGAAGGCGCAGTCCTGCACGCATTTTCGAGGCAGGGTGTTGACGACACTGACCAGAACACCCTGAACCACACAGTTCAAATAAGCAGACTCCGCTTTTTTTCGGACCAAACGGCAGGCAGCTGCTGCCCAAAGCTCGGCCACCCTCACGCTGGACATCCTGCAGAAGATATTTGGCTCAAGCAGGGACGATTCCACTTCTATTGTGGAACTGTGGAAAGTGAATCCCGAGAAAGTGCTTGAGAAACAGCGCAAACAACATGGCAGACAAAATAAGGAGCAGTTGTCATGGAGACCCGCGTAATCTTGCCTGGCCTGCTAATCCCAAAAGGCCGCAAATCCCTATGGTCCGCAGAGCTCAGCATCAAAGAACATTCCAAACACACATGCCATAAACAAACTCCTGGCAGTCCACGATAGGCACCTCACCAGCTGCCAGGAGAGCAGCCATAGCCTAGAGACCACAAGCTGCGACACTCGACTTAACGCGTTCCCTTTGATGAGGTGTTTACTCAGGAATTGCTGCAAGGGGGTTTAGGGTTTAGGGTTTCTTGCTCCTGGACCCAGTCCCCGATTAAGAAACGCAAGACGGGCTTGCCACCAGTTTCCACCATGTGAGATCGTGCGCAAAATCGTAGGCTGGCTGGACGAGGACGGCGCTTCATGATTCTGTGTCCACCGAAGCATTCGGATGACGCTGAGCTGGGCCAACCCTGCTCAAACACTTGCGGAGGCATAAAGCACCAAGGGCAACATAGGCATGCGCGTGTCGCAGCTAAAAAATTGCCTCCAGCGCGCAGTTTCAGCACCTAGGCAGAAAGAAAGGCTGCTGGGAGGATCCCGTCCGGGAAACTGCTTGGCTTAGCAAATGAGCTGAGGCCATACAGTGCCTTGGGACGCCTTCGGTCAACAGCCTTACTGGAAGCCTTGGAAACGGCTATGATGTAAGTCCAGCACCATTCTGTCATCCGCTGTGCGCTTCACCATGGCCGGTAATTCCCTGCAACCCAATCGAGAAGCCCAGGGCTCTCACATCCACTGAAGCCACTGAGTCGGTCTGGAATGCAACTGATGCAAAAATGCGGCCTGAGCAATTCCCAGGCATCGCAATGTCCATAGTAGTTGCGGACGCGAGCGCCGCGCACAAAGCCTGCAGGAATATTCGCACGCCGCGAGCAATGCCTCCTACCTCATTCTGAATGCGCATTTAACCCTATGTAATTGGAGGGAGCCTAGACGAGAGTACAATGCGTTGGCCGGCTCATTGTCCACCTGCAGAAACAGAACATGCACCGCATGCAAGACACGGAATGCTTGTCAACTCGGTCGGGACCCACACCCGCACGTGCAATGTTGCAGCAGCCGCGCCACTGCTCTCGCCCCGTCTCATGGCACTTCGCAGCAGCTCCTGTCTTGCCAAATTTGAGATGCAGTAGGACGTGTTCCAGTACTTGACCCTCACTCGAATCCATCTGGGTCGCACCGCAGCATGGCCACGTCGGCGTTCTGACAAGTCCACTGCCAGAGAAAGGATGTAGAGGACTGGCGAACTTGGCAGTGAGTGCCGCAGTTTCCAGTCAGGGCCGATCATAGATGCGACAGAATTGTGTAAGGGCGAGGCTGCAAATCACCTTCCAAGCGCCAGGCACAGTAGCCGGCCACAGATGCGCCTTGTGTAAAGCAGGCAGTGTACGGCAGCATGGCCAATCAGGAATTTCAACGTGTATACATCAAGGCCATCTGAAACCCTTCGTCTGTCAGGGGTCCACTAATGGCCACATCGACACTTGTCCGCGAGCCGGGCTTTGCAGCTTGCATCAGCCATCTGAGCTTCAAGCTCCAAGACCAAAGTTTGAAACTGACCACCACGAAGCGAGATCATGACATGAACCCAACGTAGAAGTAGTACATAACAGCTCCCAGTCACTGGTGGAGGGATTGATCTCGAAGGCCAAAGCTTTGTGCTTCTATAAGCCTCGTCTAGCAGAGGTGCAAACCAGGCTTGAGCTGCTGCAAGAGCTTTCCACGTGCAATAAAGTCAAGTGGCTGAATCCATGGCCGGTCAACTTCGCGGAAAGGCCTGCCGAACATGGCTCGCTGGGTGTGCAGAATCAAGACTTCCCCCCCTGGGAGCAACGAACAGAATGCAACGGGAGATTGCTTGATCACTGTTGCCCTCTTTCTCAAGTCGGCAGAACATGCCCAAGCTTCCCAAGCCTCACCAGGAGCGCTTTCTTCTTGACAGCTGTGTTCTTCTTCCGGCAACAAGCCCCTTGCCAGAGGATGGTTCCATCCTGAGTTCTCAGCGGTTGGTTCACTCCTTGAAATGAACACCCACCTGAAACGAACACAACGCAGGAAAGCGAAAGTCGTGCTTCTTGAAAGGTGCAGCGAAACATTCTGAAACCTTAGTGGGGCACTCTGCTAAGACTTGCAGGCAGAGTGGCCAATGCCGTAGCCGACACCCAACCTTCCTGTGCCCAAGCTAACAAGGCTAGGCTAGGGCATGAAGGGACCTAGCGAAACCATGGGCCACTTTTGAGTAGTTGATGGCAAGCACACCTTTACTTCAGGTGCTGAGTCCAAGAGGTCCTGCCAAAGCCTTTCTATGATCTTTGTAGTCGGGTAAAGCGCATGTCTGGCTAAAGCAACGTCGGCACCCCAAGCCATTTAATTGTCCCGTTCTTGTGCTACGCCCTCGTGCCACAACATGCCGCAACTGTGTAATGATGCGAAGTAAGGACAACGGCAACAAACCAGACACGGCGAATCTGGCATTCGGCCTTCGTCATTGGATGGAGAAAATGGAACCATAAGTCCTTGCCCTTATGTTGCCAAACGTGTTGCTTGACTGCTTTGCAGTTGCCGGTCCTGTCCGTCGCAGGTGATCAACAGTCTGCGTCCGCAACAGGCCTGCCAAAAAGAGTGCTGATAAAAGTCCAGGGAATTACGTGATGTAGGCACGTGATCCAAGATACTTAAGATGTCACTTCCGGAGCGCGCAGGTAAAGCAAGAGGTGGGATTGCTACAAGATGACGATATCATGCTTGGTGTTGCATGACCGGGGCATCACATTGATGGCTACGATACCTGATGTCTACTCACCTACTCAGATTGGTCTGCCAGCCTTTCACCTCCTCACTTTACTGCCTGGAGGCCTGACAGACCCACATCAGAATCCATCAGCCTGCCTGCACTTCTGCGAGCTTCCCAGCCGATATCCTCAAAAGCGCTCCAGTGGTGAATCCAACCGAAGAAATCACAGGAAATTGCTGCGTTTTGCGAAGCCCTTGTCGCACATGCCAGTAGCTATGCAGCAGCCTCCCCACAAATGACAACTGAAGCTTTTTATCTAGGAGGTGGAGATTTTCACTTCTGCCCGGCAGACCTGTTTTACAAGACAGTCCTCGTACCAGCGTACTTAGGAAAGCGCCTAGTCTCACCCAAATTTCCTCTAAATAGTAGTTTCGATTTTCTTTTCCATTATCCCAGTATAATCCCAATATGGGCTATTCTTCTACCTACTTTTGGGGCTCAGGTAAACCCTAAACAATTCCATAAGTCCAAGAGGCATGCCCACAACTGGGCTCTGGAGGCTCCTGTAGCATTCAAGCCCATGCAAAGGTTTAAGGTTTAAGGGTTTTGGGTTTAGGGATTAGGGTTTAAGGTTTAAGGGTTTAGGGATTAGGGTTAAGAGTTCAGGAGGTGATGGCAAAGCTGCAAATTCTTCAGGGCCCTTTGCTTACTGGGGAGTTAGTAGGCAATAAGGGAATATATTGCATAGGCAAAATATATGGATTACATTCCCACATTCCCCACTAATCACTAGTAAGTTTATCTCTACTGCTGCCATGTATCTGATTCACTCGCATCTTGGCTGGGCAGACTGACTCGATGATGGAGCCTCGTCAACAGCATCTGGCCATGAAGAATGAGCCATAGCAGTGGCTTTTAGAGTAGCCTTTACTCCTTCAGGCCCCCGCCTGCAATGAAGTCGAAGGCCTTATCGCTTTCTCCGGCCGCATCACCGATCTCGTCTTCCAGCCTTGCAATCGCCTCTGACTGCTCCGAATGATCCAAGGCGTCGAAGTCGAACATGGCCCCGGCTGTCTGCTAAGGAAGTGACTGGCATGTCTGCATGAGAGGTGTTCTTCGAACAAGGCTTTTGGCAGTGTCTGGCTGTTGCACATCTAAACAGCTCGGCTGGTTAGGCATTCTGGAGCTCTAGTTGCTGGTGGAGCTTCAAGGTTTGCCTTCGGGAGCTACCTTGGAAACTCGACTGAGCCAGCAGCTTCAAAGGCAATCTCACGAGAACTGCCCTGCCCACAAGCCCCTTCTGAAACCCATGGAGCAAATCAGAATGAAATGCGTCAGTGCTCGACAACGCGGGCAGGCCTCCTCTGCGGTGTCCCCAGCCTTCCTAGGTCGCATCCTTAGCACGTTCGGCCCACTGAAAAACCATTTGGTAGTTTCCCTAAATAAGGGGACACCAATAGAGACCCCAAAATACTATAATCCCTATTATTGGGATCCCCAGAAGGTACCTCTAAATATGGGAAACTCCCACCTGGGACAGTCCCTGACTATCCCTGACTGAGGTCTCGACAGGAGACCTGCGGATTGGCTGGCAATTCGATACCGCCCAACCTTATCGAGGTGTCAGTCAGCACATGTGAGCCATAGTGTAAACTACTAGTATCCCCCTTTATAACCCCTATAGTAGTCCCTTTTCTGATTAGCGAGATACCCCTCTTTGAGGAGTTTAGTCTATAGATCCCATGGAGATCCCCTCGGCTTTCCATAAGTTGCAAACCAAGTAACCTCGGCTCTGTACTCGGCCTCACCCTCATAACCTCAAGAATCAGCCAGTCGTGTATACTGTCTTGCATGCAGGCTACAGCCTGAAACCACTCAGCCAACGCTTGCCCTATGCCCCGCTATGATTAATCTGTATGGTCGTGGTTGGAAGTGTGCATCGAATAAGTCCCCCGTTCAAACATGTTGTTTTCAGTTTGAAGATTCAATATGTCAAGGCTCCTACACGCACGGCAAGCACGATGACAATCAAGAAAACAGAACAAGCACAATGGGAACAGCAAAAACCCTCGACACCACTGCAAGAGGCATTGCCAGCATCTTGCACCAACACCAGCACAACTCTAGCAGTTTGCTGAAAAGCAGGATTGTCAAGAAACGTACCACTTTTCGTCCTTTGCCATCCTAGCTGGGGTAATGCACACCTTTGGAGGACGAACATCCGAAGGGGACTGGTGCACATGCAAAACCCTGCTTTCAGGTGTCTCCAACAGAAGCTGTGGTTGTGTCAGTGAGGCCAATGCATCTTCTATTCCAAGCTCGCTTCGGAAGAAACTCTCCTAGGTCCCCGGCTTCCATCCGTCTCGCGGGTTATGCCCATCTCAGATGCATCAAAAACATTCGATAACTTACATCAGTTCCAGAACGATTTCAGGTGGAAATTTGCTGGTTCAGAGCTGCAACGCACATGTTTGCTTCTTCTGTCCACAGCTTGCAAGTTACTGTGCATGCCGCACGGACAAAAAATCTGGATGCTGTGCCAAACGAGCTCAAGCCTGAACCTGAATCTGCTTGTGCTGCAAAGACACATACTGATCCACAACCTCCATTTCCTCCTCATACAGCAAGGCCTGGAAGCAAGCAGACATTTGCAAGAAGACGAGGATGTGGCAGTACCATGCCCAGCTAACCCAATGCAACTGCTCGGCCTGGAGCCGGCCGTGCAGAAAAACGATCTGCACCAGGTCCTTCCGAATCACAGCGCCATGTCAGCGCACTGCAAAACTCGAAATGGGATGACTGGCCACTCTAGCTATCATGATGGTCTCAAGACAGTGAGTTTGCTGACTGACGTGCCTCCTCTTCCAGTACTCCTTGCGAATCTGAAAGGGCGCAGAGGACGCGGAAGTACAACAGAACACCTCAAGCTCCAACATTAGCCGGCCAAGAAAGGCAGTCTTAGCCAGTTCACCTAGAATCTGGACTTGCTCTCTCTTTTTGGGGCTCTCGAGAATCAAGCTGCAGCCCAGCTGCTGACGCCGAAGGCAATTGTCAGCCTGCTCAACTGGTTTCAAATCCAATCACGCCCACCTCTCTGAGCAGAGACCAGACATGGACATCAACGTCAAGCCTTACTACGTGGATCCGAACCGCTGACGCAAGCTCGCCATGAAGGCGTAGGAGACGTATCTCCTCAACTAAACACCCTTGCTTTTCCATGCTTCCCGGCATCTACGCATTTAAAAACCGGACTGAATTGGATTGAAAACTGCATACCTGGAGTAGACGCTGGAATTCCTATTCCTGTCTCATTGATGTCATCCGCTCTGCCCATCTCCTCTTCGGTGCGCTTGCGTGATGGATTCATAATCAACTCCTGCAGCGAGTCCTCGCCAGCACCTGCACATCGCCATGTCTCCAGTCAGAAGATGGAGAAATTTGTCTCAGAGAAGATGCTGCCGTCGAAAAGATCTGAACTCTTCCCCAAAAGATACATGCGTGCTCGTTCAAGAGAGAGCATGGATCTAGTAGGAAAGAAACTATCACATAGGGCCTTGCATGAAGGTGCACACAGAATGGACCAAGAAATCCAGCTCTCCGAACATCTCCTTGGCGGAACCAAGCTAGAGCAGCTTATCGAGCAGCCAAGGCAAGATCCCAGTAAGGCCACTCACGAGAAGCCCAAGCTAGCCAAGGTGCGTCCGTTCGCTGCGTGGCTTCGTTGTTTCGGGCCATGGACTGGTTCATGCCTGCCGAAAGGTGCTCTGGCTCATTCCCCTCGTTGAAAGAATCTCATAGCTTTAGATCGATGGAAGCACATCTCTGTTATACTTTGATGGAGACTGAGACTGTGGGTCCAGGCGGAACACCAGCAAGAACACCGTCAAACCTGAGGTGTGCAGAAGAGGAGCTTCTAGCACCTCTTTATGCGTCCTTTCCCGCTTCCGCATTGCATCTTCTTGTTCTGACAAGAGGGAAGTGCACTCTGCTCTTGGAGCCAGACTCCCCAGCATGGAGATGCCTTGGCAAAGAACAAGTTAGAGCACCAACGCAGGTTTGAATGAGCCATTTGGAAACATGACGACCCACGCTAACGTTGGCCAAGTAATCGAACCGTCAAAAGCCTGCAACGGCTTGATTGTCAATGCAGATGCCCAGGCAGCCACCATTCGTGGAGGCATCAACTTGCGTGATGGGATATCGGTTTTGCCTTAGGGGGAGAAAGGTGGATCGGAAAAGCCTGACCATCTGCACGGATGCTCTGACTGTGTCGGGTACACTTTAAAGAAACAAGGCCTCCACCAGAAGTGACCCTCCCTACAGAACTGGCTACCACCTAACGGCTTGTAAATCAGCAAGGGCAGGCTGAGGTCACCGTTAAGTCTCCTCTATTGTCCCTCGAACGGCGCTGAATGCTGCTGAGCGGCACATAGTACAAAATCAGAAGAAAAAACAAGTAATAGACCTCGGTATCACAATCACAGACACTGCAGAAAACCGCAGCCGCTGATGCGGTACAGTCTGCTAAGCCAAAATCATTTGACCCAGGCAGATGTTGTGACCCACGCTCTGGGAGCATCACACAAGAAATAATTTGAAAGTGCAGGTCTCGCAACTTGCTTCCTGCCATGTGACGGAGTTGATTATCAGGTGGCGGTTGATGCCGCCCCACCAGTAGAAAAGAGTCCTTGGTCAATGCAAAGCCATTGCTGTCCCTACCTAATATTCCACTATTGTGAGGTAAGGCGTAGGAAAGCAATGAAACAATGTTATTGGGGACACGTCAGATTGCAGGCTTTTGTCGGCCAAGTTGATCCAAGATGCTGAAAAGCGCCTTTTGTGTAGCGGATCATGGCCGGACAAGTACCCTTGCTCAAGTCGTGTTTATCAACCAGTAGTTGCAGCAGAAACTGTCCACGAAACAGATTGGAGCGGCAAGATGAGCGGCCACATGTGAAATCGCCACCATGACTACTAGGTCTTTGGCCCCTCGCCCATGCATGAAGAAACAGGTTTGAAGAGTTGCCAACAACAACTTTTTGGCGCCTTTACTGATGTGGGCTTAAGAGACAGAAGCCTATGAGTATCTACATAAAGCACCACCTGAGGCCATCCATGGTATAGGGCCACATGCTAACATAGCATACCAGGGCAAGCAGGAGAAGCAGCAGACTCGTGTTGGCTCCAGAGGCGCGCATTTTCATGAAACACATGCACGCAACTTGCAATTGAACGACGGCTGGCTATCCTCCGAGAACTCCCTGAGACGGCTTTGCACAGAACCACGCTTTGCCGAGTCCTTCCGGCACCTCGTCAGTCCGAGTGGACTTGGCCAAGTAGTCCGCGTGCCACAGCACGTACATGACATGAGTTGCCGGGAAATGGAAAGAGAGGGCCCCAGGGAGCAGCTAACCATCAGTGTGATTAAAAAGGAGAACAAAGCTGCCCGGCTGCCAAGAAGGCAGCGCGGAAGGCCGATCTTTATAAAATGTTGGCCTTGCAGCTGTCCGGGATTTTTATGCCCGGTTAGATGTGCATGAGCACGAATTAAAAAAGTGAATTTGAAACACAAGCAACAAGCCTAAGCTAGCTTTCCCCCGCTAAACTAAACTCCATGCTTGGAAATTGTATTATGCGAAGTGGTGCGAACTTGTCAGGAAGCTGGCTATTTGATGCCACATCCTCCTCTGTACCCCAAATAAATCGAGAAATTGGAACTTCTGTCAGGTGCCTGTTTGCTGCAGTACAACGCAAATCACTAAGACTTATACCCCTATTGGGAAAAAAGGGGTATCATATAGATGTAATGGAAAATAGAATGGAAACTACCATTTAGGGTTCAGGGTTTAGGTGTTCCTTCGTCCATGTTCCTACATGTCATTCCGTTCCAATTTGTGAAAAAATGTCCAATCCTCGAGGAAACAAAAGTGAGACGTTTTGCCAGGAAATGTAGCATGTCACCTCTCACGGCATCTGGACATCAACACGATACCGGGGGATTGCTCAGAATCAAGCAGGCAGCCACTGTGAGGAACAATGCCAGCTCTGTGCGCGGTTAATTGCCCTGTTCAACGGAGCCGGTTCGTCCTAACAGCGTGCAAGCTGGTATCATGACGCTTGAACAGCTTTGTAACTTCTCGAAAGTCGTCTCTAGCACAGGAAGCCTCAAGTATGACATTGTACCGGAAGCAAGAATTCCCGGATGAGATACATCATCTCTCATCAGCAATCCTCTTTCAGAGGATTGCTGTCGAAAAGCCAAAGGCACACAAGGGGGCATGGTGATGCCATGCCCAGCTTTAGTGAAAATTTCAGCAAAGTACTCCGGACATTCGCCTCACCAGCCTCATCCTTCTGCGCCCTAAAGGCGGAGAGAGAAGAAACACAGATCGTTCATTGACCGACGCGGTGGCTGTCTGTCACCCCAAGCTCGGATCTCACCAGGCAATTCAGCTCCACTGCCTCGGACGCATCACTGCGGAGACTCCATGTGTAGCTACGTATATGTAATATGTAATTTCTAGATTCTGTGCACCAAAGTGAACGCAATGCTGTTTATGGGATAGAAACCTCCGATGCTACCTTAGCAGTGTGTAGGCTTGTGCAGCAGATCTGCATCCTGGGTAAAGCTGGGCTCTCGGCGTCAAGAACCTTGCTGAGGGCCTCGTCACATCAAGCCCAGACTATCCCACACCCTGGTCTTGCAATCTGAGTAAAGCTCATGCAGTAACTACAGCATATATGCCATGCATTTACAAGTGTCACATATACATGCACATCGACATATACTTGTAAAATGTATGGCGCGTCCCCCCAATATATGAACTGCAAAACATAATGGCATTTACGGCTCTAAAATACGGATACTTGGGCATGGTTAAGGGACTCTACTTGAAAAGGATGTTGCGACTCCCTTGAGCGTTCAAATAAGATGCAAGTGCAATGGTGCAATCAAAAGACATCTTGCGGTGATTTCACTGACCGGTCTTCCCTTCCGATGCCTCGAACTGCTTGCAGGTGCGAGTGTCTTCGAAAGCATCCGTGATGTCAAGTGTTCCATCCTCACTAACGTTCCTGGCAGCGAAACAAGACCAGCATGACCTGACAGAAGTAGGGCTGTCCGAAAAGAAAAACAGGCAAAGGTGACCACTTGAACTCACGCTTGGAATTCAGCAGCTTGCTGATTGTTTCGCCTTCGCGCAAGTACTCCGAAGTCAACTACAATTCTAAGCTGACAAGACCACAGCAACCAAACCCTTGCTGATGTCCACAAAGCACAACTGCAAACGACGGCCACATTCTGGACAGAAGCAGCTGATGCCAGGGCCATCACGATCCCTGAGAGGGATTTCAGCCCTTAGCACGATGCTGCCTGGGCAGAGTTTTCTCAAGCAGGGTATGTAGGGAGGGAATGCCTCGAATACTGAAGACACATGTGCTGGAGGGGGGCGCCGCAACCACGATTACAAAACAGACATGCTCACCATGACAAGACATTTGTTCACCACTGCAAGTAATGCACCACGGTCGCACGACAACACTCGGCTGCTCCCCGCACTCAAGGTAGATGGCTTGGGAGGACGCGTTTTTGGAACTCTCAAGGGCTCAAACTCCCACAAAGTGTACTCTAAGCTGCTCCACTCATCCAGATCGTTTGGGAGGACGCGTTTTGGGACAATCAAGGACCCAAAATTCATCTCGCCTACAGGCTCTTGTCTGCATGCCATGAAGACACATGCTGCCTGTAGCACTTCTACAGACTACGACCCCAGTATTTTCCGTTATTCCTATGTAACCCCTATATAACTCCTATAGAGTCACTATAGAATCCTTATGATCCCTGTAGTTTCCATTTTATTATTTTCCACTATCCCAATATAACCCCTATAATCCCTGTAGTTTCCATGTTCTCTTCCATTATCCCTACATGTTCCGAACTTGTCGGGATTCGGATCACCCCAAATCCTAGTCATTGTGAAAAGCAACCTGTCGCAGTAACGAAAACATGCCATGGCACCAGCACCCTGTTGATCAACATTGCCCATGGCAGAGGCCAAAACTTTGGACATATTTCAGTTCCACCTTCACAACACCTGGGTCCCGCACCGATTCCCTGGTAGATAGCTTCTTTAAGATCACGGTCCTGGAAGAGTTGCTGAATTGCCAGTTTGGAAAGGGAGAGGATGGCGGTCCTTGCCAATGAGGTACTTTTCCTGACTATAAATGCCTCAGGCAGCTCAGATGTTGCCATGCAAAGCAGATTAAACCGTGGCTGGGAAATGCTTGAGCGGCTGGTAAGAGCCACTTTGACGTGAGAGCGCATGGACTGGCAGACCTTCTGCGCCGATCTGAGGTGTCCGCTGGGGCATTCTCGAAAGAAGAGATTGAGAGCCTGCAGGCAGCACCATTCACCCTGCGAATGCATGGCGCACGGTTTCTAAAGATCCGCTTCAGTGCCCATCAAGTGGCCTGATTGAAGTGACCATTGCCCAAGGAGGTATAAAGCTCCTGAGCAAGGATCATCCAATTTGCTAGCAGAGTGCAGTACTGCTAAAGTGAGAGATGACAAGCAAAGAAAGGTGCCTGTCCCTTGAACAGCCGCTCATAATGCTCCTGACAACCCCAGAGCTGCAGACAGCATGGTGACAACCAAAGTCGCCACCGAAAAGAGCACACAACTGCGTTTTGCGCTCCTCTGGAGCAAAACCTTTCTCATCCTGGAGCTTCGACCTCCAGTTCCTGGGAAGCAACTTTGGAAAGCCACGTACATGACATCATCTCTGCTGCATCCTGACTGGCCTTTGCCTGTTCTTGGCTCGTTCTGAGACCCTGGCTCAATGGACTTCCGTCCAAGCTCGCTGCTGGTTTTCTCACACCTCTTTTGGGCAAAAACATACGCTACTGCTGTTCCATATTGATTAGATGCATTAGATGCCATGCCAACAGGCCATAAAAAGAGGGCTTCAGATCAGGCCAGCTACACTGTGATCCCATACTTACAAGACCTTCACGCAAGCGAAAACATTAAACGCAAGGACACTGAGTCTCCAGGCACGAGGACAGGAATGTCATGCCCCTCGTTGCCCTTTCGTTTCTGGAAGCCTTGGTTCTGAGGAACAGATGTCAATCATCCCTTCTACTTCGACGTCAGAGAGGGGGACAGGTGCAGAATGATTGGATAGGGTCAGGCTGGGAACTGCGATCTATCGCGCAGGTGCTTAGCCAGCTTAGCCTAAAGGCATGCATGAGCACTAAAATGAAAAGGATAGCTCAGAAGAGCCCGGCACTCGTGCTTGGAGCGAATGCGAATAGTGCGTGACACGGCGGCTAAGACGTGCTAAGATCAACGCCCTTCTCTTTGAAACTCGTCGCGAGGTAATGGACATGCTCCACACTGAGACCTGTGTGGCCTTGACAAACGGCTCATGTTCCGTGCTCTGTGCAAGGCGGCAAGCCACAGCTACTGCCTGTTGTGATTAACCCAGCGCGCCTCTGTTGCTGAAGTCTGGAATGACCTTGCGGGGCGGGACCTGCAGGTGGCTTGGCGATCATCTGCCAGGCTGACCGAAACAGCGCCATCTCCACAAAGCACTGGGAGCCTTGATCAGACCTGGCACCCGCCACTTGCAGATCAGGTCATTCAACAGCTTCAGTTCCGCCTGGCTTTCGGTGCGAGCTAGAATCCCATGTTATGTGCAACCAACCCATATGCAGCCTGCACAGCTGGCGGAACTGCCCGCCTTGTCCTTGTTTTCGTCGTCTGCCACCTTGACAATACTTGGAAAAACTGACCTCTGGCTGACTTTTGCCTAAAATGTCAAGCAATGCTTGAATTCTGGAAAACAATTTGTGCGGACGTTGCCGTCAGAAAAAGCAACATCTAAACGAAAGTCTAGCTGCCTTTACACGAAGACTGCCTTCCATGCTCGACAATCTCTTGGGGGAAGGCCAGCTTGGCATGGGCATCAGACGTTCCCGGGCAGCAGCCCTTGCGAAGCTAAGTGATACCAGCAGACTTGGACGTATCTATGGAAACGCGGAAGC
This sequence comes from Symbiodinium pilosum, assembly GCA_905231905.1. Lineage (NCBI taxonomy): Eukaryota > Dinophyceae > Suessiales > Symbiodiniaceae > Symbiodinium > Symbiodinium pilosum. The sequence goes on along the minus strand of CAJNIZ010046127.1, from coordinate 11,564 downwards.
CACACATATCAGTGCACACTACTGGTAGACGCACAAACTAAACTGACAAGGCTTCTTCTGTGTGCAACGGGCATGCTGTCTTGAAGCTACAGAACTTATAAAGCTTGGACCGCCAATTTGCAACACCTGTGCTGCGATAAGAAATACCATGCTCAACGCGGCCTCAATACCACGGGCAAGAGGATTGTTCGCAGATCCTCAGACATGTTAAAGCTTGGTGTCGGCTTCTTGTGGGGAGGAAGCCAAGGATGTACTATCGAAGAGTCATGGACAACATGTGCGTCTTGCCACGACGACCGCAGAGTCCCTTCTCTACAATTTCATGGCAGTCAGGCCTGCGTAACCCATGGCCTTCATCTGCTCCGTCCATGCTTCCATGCGCTCGGTGGACACCTGATGCTCAGCTCGAGGGATGTTGAAAATTGCTATCCCTTGGATGATCTTGGATCAACGTGTTCGCAAACTTTCCGACCATCTTTTCGGAGACTACTTGTCTACGCTAGCATGTTTGTTGAAAGCACTGTCATCATATGCTAAGCATGGGCTCTTGCAGCCATTTTCGTGTGGAGAGCGTGCTTGCCTTGCTCCAGACGACGGAGCGGGCGAATTGCATAACTTCCTGAAGCAAACTTTCAGAAACCATTGAGAGTGGCCCCTTCCTTCGTGGCTGGGAAACAGAGAAACCACAAATGCTCCGATCTGCCCTGCAAAAACAGCAAGCGAATGCTCTCATGAAAATCTAAGACTCTCATGTCCTTGCTTGGAGCTTCTTTGAACTCGACTTTGTCATTCTCCAGCCTGTGCGGATGCTGCTAAAGCAAGATGCGTCGAACCAGTCTCGACTCAAGGAGTACTAGCCGGCAATGCCTGCTTTAGCAAAGCATCGCTGACATAATTGTTGCAGCATGCAAGAAGCAGATGCAAACTAGAACTGGCCACCATGCTGCTCGAAACAGCCATCTTCACTGCTGGGACCCTAGCCAGCCGTTGAGTTGCCAAATTCGGCCCACACTGCTGACCTGAGAGCTGCGTAGCCACATTCAAAGTTGACGCATGGTTAAACCATCTCATGCCATCATCTGGCTTGGATACTCAACAACAGCGTGCCAAGATTGGAGTGAACTCAAATTCACTTCAAGATCCGGACAGTGCCATCCTCATTTAAGAGGATTGGGTGCGCCTTCATGACCAGGCCGTTCAGCGAGACCTAGCAGTCGGGAAAGTTTCCTTGACAACGTGCAGCATATAAAACTTCAATCGACCTACTGCATTGGCCAGCTGCAGTCTTACGATTTCATTCAGACATCTGCTGCACTCGTGATTCACACTCTGATGTTATCGCGGGCAATAATTCAAGCTTTAAACAGCCACAAGCGATCCCTTTCTTGCACAAAACCAGGTATTACATAAGCATGACACGAACCGGCCAAGTCGAGTTCCTCCAAAGCATCATCTACGACTGGACCTCAGTGCCCGCGACGTGAATCTTGGCGCCCATGCTGTTGACCCAGTCGCCCTGCAACACTATCTGCTAAGGCTTCATGCGCTGAAATCTCCAATTTACCTTTTGAAGGAACGAGCTGGCGGTGAGTTCACAGGGCAGTAGGCTACAGACACCGTGAAAGGCAAGGTCGTGGCCATGTCGTCATAGTGAACCCATGTCCAATCCCTTTCCGCCTGCAGCGTTTCCACTGTAATGGGTGTGGTCGGCGCCGGCTTTGGCGCCTGAAATTCGGCCGGCTCCTGACAGAATCCGCCTCTTTGGACAGCTGAGCGAGGTCGTGCTCACATATGGTCGTGCAATGCTCTCGAACCCAAAAGAGCATGCCATCCTACACGACACTGAAACGATGTAGCTGACCCCGGCGGGCCGGGCCGAATACAAAAAAATCCATCAAATCTGTACCACAGGTCGCAACATTGAAGCATTGCTGGCATACACATTGGAGTCAGTCAAGCATCACTCATTATAAGGCCTTCATGAGGTCAGCCGTGATGCTTGCATGTTTGTCCTGAAATCCAAGAAAGTTCAAAGCGATGCGCAAGCTGGAACCGACTGCAGGGGATGTGATTTGCATGAGCTACTTATCTCATTCCTGTTGGCACTCAAGTGTGGCGGTTAATTTTCAAACTGTCATGGGCCTACTATACGATAACTATCAGTAACTCTCAGAAAGCTGGCACACAACGTGAGGCACCACCGGTAGCAATGCTGCAGCACACAATTATGGCACTGTCATGCAAAGACTCACAAGCTTCTGGCAGCAAGCATAGCAACGCTTGAGCCGTAATTGCCGGCCTCTACACATTCAGACTCCGCAGTTGTGCTTCGCGTGGGCGAGCTCTCCTGTTCTCAGCATTTGATGCTGTTTGCAAGCACAAGGAATAAGCCTACAGAGATAAGGAGGCAAAGAGGTTGCAACAACCGATTTACGTCGCATGTTCGAAGTACGTTCTGACGGAATCCTGTCCCCCTACGCACTTGCAGTGCTGCTCCTCCAACTTGCCAAGGAATGCCTCCGGCTGCTGTGCGTCCTTGACTGGATCAAAATCGTAGCCTGCGCATGCGTTCAACATGAATCTGCAACTGCCACCGTCAACTGTTCATTGCAGTTGGCACAAAGACTACATGACTGGCAAGACAAATTTATCACGTCAACAGCAGAAGCTGTCTGCTGCGTCATCCCCATCCCCCGCCTATACTACCTGAAAAGACATGCCGATGTCAGACGAAGGGGAAACCCTGGGTGCCTGCAATGGAGCAGGAAGCCTTGGGAGGGGCTGCTGGTGCTGGCGCTTCGCCAGCCGGGCTGCAAATGCCTGGCCGCCGAACATGACACTTCGACGATAGCTGTCCGGGAAGCGACAACTGCGGAAGACTATCTTCTCACATGGAGGACACATTCAAATGGTCTTTTGCGCCTGGCCTCTGCAAGATCTAAAGTAGAAACATCAACATCACATCTTCAAAGTACCCATTGCTGTTCATTGACCTCAGGCGAGCACTGGTCCTGATCAAAACATGCCGGATGAGCGCGATGCTACCGCCCCCATGGCTGCGAGCTATCAAAAACCGAATGTGGCAACAGGCTGGCGAAAAAAAGCTGCGAGAACAAAAATGCAGCAGAAGCTCTGCACAGCTTGGCAAATGACCTACCGTCAAAATGACTCACGGGTCTCATGCACATGGGGCGGCAGGTGTCGTTCTTGTTCTTGTCCCAGATCTTTTGGGGATGTGTGCCAGCCTGGAAGAGAGCTGTAGACTTCAGATCTCTTTGCAGCACTTTAATTCCCACTGAGGCATAGCACAAGGACGATTGTGTTGATATTGGTTTAGTTATCACTCAATTCCTTGGATCGCTTCTGGAGCGAATGAGCCTGGCTCATGTAGGCATTCTAATGCAGGAATTGTCCATGTTGCTGCATATTGGGGGAGGATCGAACTTTGCGGTGCAAACACAATCTTGGAGCAGAGAATGGTTCGAGAATGAATGGTCCTCGCAGCTTGTGGGTCCACCATCACAGGGGGTTTTCTCCAGTCAACTCCAGCAGGAGGCAACCAAGCAATAGCAAACAGAAACCACTCCAAATGCATGAAGGCTGACCAACATCCCACAACATGCAAGGTCGATATTCATGACGAAACCTCCCCTATGTGCTGCTGCCTTTCTAGCATGGCCAACATGCACAAAGGCATCCTAGGCCAGAACAAACGGTACATCGTTTGTGTGCATGTGGTGACATTGTCCTAAGATTCCTTAAGGGTGAAGCGACATGAGCAAAGAAACACGTTGATGGCTTGACTTGCATTGTTTTGCCTACGGATGCCGCAGACTGAAACGCATCAACTTGGTGAGACGCTGCCAAATATGCTTTGTATCTGCATCAACGTCCAACTCGCTATCCAGTGTTGACTAGGCCTCAAGGTGCAGCTGTTGTTCTCTGGAAGAAGGCAAAAGAATCTAGCCCGTCACGGCCTTAAGAAACCTTCGAAAGCAAAACATGGAAGATATCTAGTTTCTTAGATTACTCAGCTAGTGAGCCTTGGTTCTAGATCTGGTGCCGCCTCATTCCTCAGTTCCGGCCAAGGCATCCCATTCATACATGCTGAAGAAACAGACTTGGTCCTGGCAAGAGACAGACACTTTCTCTTTGATGCAAGGATTCAGGAAAGCTTGTGAGGCACAAGGCAGATGCTCCTTACAACGAAGGATGCTCTGTTCATTCTTGATGGCCGTCTCCGGATCCACGACCTGCTAGCAACACCGAGGTGGTCACCTTCTAGCCGCGTCAACCCACACCAAACTAAGGAAAAAATGGTCGTCATCTTTTGGAATAGTGGTCTAGCCTCATGTGAAAAATGCGGAGCACAAAGACAATAGCTCCTCATGGCATTGGTAGCATGCATCTTGCATTGTCGTTCGATCGATGTATCAGAAGACAACTGCATCACATCATGGACAGGTAACTGACAAAAAGAATATGACTGGATGATCACAGCCGGAGAAACTTCAAAACGAAAACGGTAACCACTTGGCTGAAAAAGACTTCTCTTGCACTGGCCTCTTTCTCGCTGTCCTTCAGCTTTACATCCACATTGCTGAACGCACGGAACACCTTAGCATGCTCGCCTGGAGCGCACCCAACCATTGAATCGGCAAACATAGGCTGCGGCCGATTGCTCATCTTGTTGCTCGTAATAGACCCAACAGACCTGGCTTGTGTGCGTCTTGCTGTACTGACTTTCAGGACACATTGAAAGTACGCACGGATTGCACTGCATAGGATCAATCGACTTAGCTCTCCACGTAACTGCGGTTGTCACCGCGCCCGGAAAGCTTGGAGCTCTCTTTCAGAGGCCAAACCTGCATTCACATCTTGGCATGAGCGCACCATTCACCTCTGAAAACCCCCTTGGATCAACGATACTGAACGATAGTGTGCTGAACTCTCCTTGTTCATGCGCCTTACCCAGTTGCCCACCAACGAGAAACACAACTGCTGTCATAAAAACGGACAGCAGGTAGCTCAAATGAGGTTGATTTGCGTGCAACCAAATCGCCATCATCGAAAACTTCCACCGCGCCATGAAATCCACGCTCAATACCTTGGAAGGTGCTCGCTGGACATAAATGCTCAGAACTTGTCACCGCAACATTGTTAACATGCGTGCTCAGTAGATACTATAGTGCGACAGCCAGCAAACGTATGATGATTGGCCAAAGCACAGTTTCGATGTGCTTCCCCCTCACGATTGCCGTGCCTGAATTGTTGGAAGCTAATTGTAGTGAATCTCCCAAAAACAAATAATGCGGACCAAACACCTGTGCTAAGCACCTGGCGTTTTACTAAACTTTTCCTGAGCTTGGCTTTTTCGATGTCCTCTTGTGAAAGGACATCCTGACGTTTCGGCACGGCTGCCGCCCATGCAAAAATGCAATGTGATACAACAGGTACCATCTGTGCTCTATACTGCACAAACATGGAATGTCTCAAGCCTCGTTTGTCGGCCAAGCAGGAGGGCACCAGCCGTCGGCTGTTGGATAAATGCCCTCCGTAGCCTGGAAACAAACGGGAAAGCTGCAATTGCTGAAATCTTCATGATGCAACTGCTTCGAACGAAAAGTGTTGGAAATCATCTGTTTTAAGCAAAGCCCATCACATGAGCATTTGCATATCCCAACCCGAATTTTCAGGCTCTGGCCCACATGTGATGAAGACTGGCCTTTGGCCCCGCCACAAATTGCTGCGGAGCCACAAGCTGCATGTACAAGATTTACCAACCCCCAGCTGCGTTGCGTTCCGGCTATGGAAGCAATCAGAAGGTGATGCTTGTGTGCACTAAGCAAACTACTGGACGGATTCTCAAGGAAACCAACCAACGGTCCTGTCGTTACACTTTCTCGTTACAATTTACAACACATTACGCACGTATTGCTGGGGACGAACAATGCGAATTGATCAAGACACCTTGGGTTTGCCGTCTGACATGGGTCGTCACGCTCATTCAGACGTCCGCGTGATGAATATGCATAACATCAAACCATAGCTGCAAGGAATAAACAAAAGATAGTTGATACACAAAACCTACCTCAACAAAAGATGTTTGAATTCCTGACCTTAAGTTTCGACAATAGTATGTTCTAGACTAGGTAAGACGGAACTATCAATATTTATATCGTTTCGTATGTATTGCACTCACCCGAAGCTCATTCAGCTGATCCCAAACTGGTATGAACATAAAGTGATTCAATCCAAATCATCCGAAAGTGACATGTATAATCAACTAAAGAGCCGTACATCATCTGTACCTGTATGATTTCGAACTGCGGTTGATTTCAAATATCACTCACATGTTATGTTGAACAGCATTTAATTCAATCATAAAGCACGCTGCAGATCGCAAATGTCACCACGAATCACACTGGACATGTCTGTGTGAACATGACTGAAACACTTGAAGGCGGTGTTGCTTTTTGGAATGGAGATTCCAACGTGCTGTATGCACAGCATGCGTCGCATGGCTGCAGTTAAGGTCTCGACCATGCCTTCCCCAAGGCAGGCTGCGCAGGAGCAAAATTTCCGAGGCTGCTCCTCTTCCTAGGCTACAACTTAATATGGTCATGAAAGCCTAAAAAAACGCCGAGTCAAGGCAGGGGGCCCAGACATGTGGACGTATGATGTCCTCAACAGCCTCCCCAAGGAAGGGGTTGGCTTTTCATTCAGCACACGAATCCTTGATTTCTTGCCTGACAAATTCCATGTCACTTGACTCAAAGAACTGCTCAAAAGGTCCTTCGGGACAATTTCTCCATCTTCGGATCTACTGAGCCAACTCTCATATCGCGCTTTCTTTTTCGCCTTTTCTTCATCCTCACAGCGCGTCTCTTCTTCAACCTTTCTTGGCATTGCATTATCTACTTCGTGAAAATTTTGGCCTTCGTCATCTCTGTTCTCTCGCTCCTTGAGTGCATGGAGTCACAAGCAGAGATCCCCACTCAATTTTCCCTGCACACCGTGTGCCTTGAACCGTGCTTTGGCGTCAATACTGCAGGTTACGGTGGAGTTTGCTGGAAACATGGATCGAAGACTATAAGTCTTGCGCTCCGTGGGACTCTGCAGTACCAGGCAGATGCTCTCTTGACGTCGGCATCAGGCGGGTGTTACGTGCTGAAGCACTTCAGTTGAAGGGTGTCAACTTTGCGTCCATCGTTATTGGTATATCCGGCTTTTATGATAACGTTCAATGGGCGGATATTGTTTCCGAGGGACTGAATTTGCACTACCCCCCTATTCTTCTTGAATTGTGTCTTCAGATTTACGCTGGCGGAAAAATTTTGTGTGGCGAGCAAATCTTGAGCCTGGGTCTGTTTCCAGGGGCAGTGCTTCTGCAGGGTTGTCCCCTTGCTCCAAGCATCTGCAAGATCGCACTGCATGGGCCGCTATCAGTCCTTTGGGGAAAAGGGCTTGGGAAGAACTTAGACCTTTGGTTGGATGACATTAGCATTGATGTGCATGGTCAAACTCCGGCCCAGGTAACGGCTCGCAGCCTGCAAGCCTACAGGACCCAGCTAGATCCCTCCCTGTTAACACAGCTTAAACCAAAATTGTGGCCTCCAACAAGCAAACGGCGGACCAGCTTCGTCGTCAGACCTGCGAAGGTGACCCCCAGGTCACAGACCTAGCAAGGGAGTTAGGGGTGGACAGCTCAGCAGCTAGAAAGAGACGGCTGCACACCGTCAACAAAAGGATCTCTAAAGCCTCTGGGCGAACAAAGAAGCTTGAAGCCCTTAACCCCTTGGCCAAAGGCAAAATTCGCATGGTGAAAGGGTCCATCATGCCTGCTGGCACCTATGGACACCAATGCCAAGGAATGGCCCCCAGACACATTCGCTGGTTGAGATTGATGGTAGCAAATGCGGCACATTTGTCGCAGCAAGATTTCACAATGCGATTTGGCCCAGACTGGGATTGGCGATGGCAAATAAACCAACTAGCAGATGAACTAGCAGGTATCAGGGCCCAAAGAAGCATACCAACAAGCCAGCGTATCAGGATATGATACAAGTTGATTGGCTTGCCAGCACCCTAACGGAGTTTGTTGCCAAAAGAGCGGAAAAATCATATGTGATGGAAACAAAAATTGCCAAGTACACTCCTTCCCCTCCCTTTAAGTTCAACAAAAGACGAGAAATTGAAGCCATTCTCAGGGGAGACAATGCCAATGGCCATTGCTGGCAAATGGGATCGCAAAGTACGGCAAATCTTTCAGCTAAGTGCAAGAAATGTACTGTAATCTTTTTAAAATGTCAGACCATTTTGCGTTCATACCACAATCAGATACGAACATATATGTAGAGAAATTTTTCAATCACTCAGAAATATATGGCGATCCATCAAAGAATTTCAAATTGCACTCCACAACAACTTAACAATCAACTCAGAGCACATCAGCAACACACTCACTCTTATTCCAAGTCGGGGGTATCTCCTGACGCAATCGGATCGGGGCTTTAGCGGGCGCACCAACCCGGAATGGCAAGCACAGCCATGACGAACCCGCCGAATGCCCCGATCCGGCGACCTATACAAAAACCGAATGGGCACTTGTGAAACTCCACTCTGTAGGGTCTTCTTCTTCTTCAGCGCTCCAAAACGTCTAGCGTCTTGTGAGAGGACATCACTCATGCTCAGCACGAGCGGCCAATCTTGTTGGCTCCCAGTTGACAAATGATTCATGTCAACGCACAAGTGCGTTGAAATGCAAGATTGAGTTTGCAATCAAGCATGCAGATGCGTACGCAAGGCCTCCCCTGGCTACTGAGATGATGGAGTTTCACGGACAAAGAAAAGCACATACACGTCACTCGCCAAAACCCCAATCCCAGATAATGGCTTCGCCTTGATTCCATCATCACAGTAGCGAAGTTCGTTCCCATCTACTTCATCCGCATCACGAACCAAAGGGGCCCTATAATGTCCCGTCATGACATGCTCTCCAAGATGGACTATACAGGCTCTCAGTCTGTAACGCACCTCAATGACGTTCAAAGTTGCATCACGAAAAGCAGGGATGCGAAGCTCAGGTGTCCACCCCATAGCAGATCGGATTTTGTTAGCCCCACCACTGGCATCCTGGTGAAATCTGTTGACGCGACGGACCAACCATTGAGGCACATCTTTGAGAGCATGAATGTGGGCCTGATGGGGCCATTCATGAACAGCATCCTGCAAGGTCCAGTGTCGTGCCACAGAGGGTTCCAAAGCGAGGGCTGCCTCACATGATCCTGAATCGGCAACGTGTGTGCCATGCGGGCACATCACTCTTGCCTCCCAGCTACCCCCAAAAGGCGTGTCCTGACACTTTTGCAGAATGAACATGATGTACTCACACACGTCGTGCTGCCTGCCTTCGTGTCTCCACCCCTGTTGCAGGGCACACCACGGGCACAGCTGCGTAACTGAAAAAGGTCGTGCCTGAGACATGATTGCACGCCAAGCATTGGCCCCGCGTCCCATTGCAGAAACCTGAAGTCCAGTCATCTCCAGCAGCCAGGTCACCGTGTGTACAAAGGAGTTTACATAGCATGTGTTGCCAGAGTTCTGTAACCTTAGCCCAGCAGCTACCCATATAGGAGCTCTTCCACCATTTTTGCCAGGCCGTTGCGCTGGCTTCTTTCCGGGCGCAGTCTGCTTTTCAGAAGTTTCAACACCATCTTGTCGCATAGCTTGTTGAAATTCTGATACATCCTCTGCCCCGCCTCTCCGCGCAGAGCAACTTGAATACTGAAGCAAACCTCCTGGTCCATGGCCTGATTTGCCAGTTCCTGGGTCAGAGGCCGCGACGCATGAAACCTGCGAAGTCCGTCCGTCGTCCTGACATCTTGCAGCAGTTCCTCCAGTATTTGAAGCAAGGCATTGGTTGTAAGGGGAGGATTCTCCATCGTCACCAGGGACTTTGTTGGAGGATCCCATCGCTTGTACAGCCATGCTCCCTCCGCGCTGGTCCACAAGGCCGCCTTCGCCGCCTTCTGCAAATGCTCGTCCTGGCTCGCTTGCTGAACCCTGGCCACTAGCTCCTTCAGGATGCACTCCATCATGATTGAGAAGACGGGCCGACTGATCTGGTGCGGAGTTGCTTCCTTGATGCGTCTCCACTCTGCGCTGACTCCGAACATGACTGGCAGTATGCTGCCCTCCTCCCGGCTCACAAACCAGATGAAACTGCAGTCCTGTAGCACCAGTTGGTTCGCATCCGCCAGTCGAAGAGCCAGTTTGGCGGTGGCCTCCGTCAGTCTCTGGATGTCTGGAGCTTCCTGCCGAGAAAGCTGCCCTGAGCGCCCCTGTCCCTTGGGCGGCCTTTGCTTGCGCTTGTCTTTTCCCGAGCCCTTGCCTGCTCCTTCCGTCCGAGGTCTCTTGTTGGCTGCTTCCATGCCGACCACCCCTGTCATTGGACCGCCCTGCTGAGCTTGGTTCAGGCTTCCCACCGGCAGCAGGCGCTGAAAGAAGTTCGCCTCCGTTGCTGCTGCCATTTTGAAGGAGGTCTATGAAGATCGACTGAAAGATGACCGGACAAGCGACAACGTGACTTTTGGGTTCCTTAGAGGTCGATCCACAATAAGAACAAGGAGTTGCGATGTCAGCTTGCTGAGATTTGCAGAGTAACTCAATTCTAGTCTTGCGTGGATTCCACTCCGCCTTGTGAGATTTGGCCAGATGCATCTTCACTGCTCTATTAGAGGCGCACCATGTACCACACAAGCAACACCATTGGGCCAATTGCTTTCGCCACGTCACGTTCTTTACAAGAGCTTGCCATCCCCCTTGTTGCACATGTGATGAACATCTGGATGATGAGCCGCTGGCAGAGAACTCTCCTCAGTGGCAAGGCCTCGGTCTGCCTCTGTTTTAACAGCCTCTGGCTCGCCGCGCGTCTGTCTGCTCTCCAGAACAGGAAACTGACAGGCTCCGTGCTCAATATGTTTACGCAGTCTATCCCATGAGCTGAAGAGCTCCTTGCAACCAGAGCATCTGGGCCTGCCACCAACTGAGTGAACCAGTCTGTCAAAGGTGGGGCGGGTAGTCTGCGCATGCATTTTGGCAATGTGGGAACCAAGTACTGTTTTGTTTGCACATTCTTGTCCACAATGAGGGCACTTAAGAAAGAGCCTACCTTCAGGCCCCTCCTTTTGGAGCATGAGGTCCAGGCTGCTCAGGTTGCGCTGTCTTCACTGCAAGATTTCCTGACAAGCTTTGATGGGAATACTTGTAGCACTGTCAGCGTTGGCGTTCCACCGACCGACCAATTTGCTCATGCAGTCCCTGATGTAAGCGCCTCGCTCCGGAACTCCATATTTGTCCAGAAGGGCATGGTTGCTGAGGTGCGTGAGGTGTGTCAGGGATCTGGTACTGGCTCGTAAATGCTTCTGAACCAAGACTCTAATTTTACGCAGTCCGCTGAGAGTCACGCCAGAGGAATCAATGGCATAGAACAGCGCTGCTCCGACGCAGGCTCTCCACAGCTGTATCCTGGCTCTCACTGACATACTACTGCGGCTGGTAAG
>CAJNIZ010046126.1:8728-41611 GCA_905231905.1 Symbiodinium pilosum | reverse complement strand
GACTTGGGTTTAAGGTTTAGGGTTTTAGGGTTTAAGGTTTAGGGTTTAGGGGTTATCTTGGAGTTTGGGACTAAGGCTTGGGGCAGTAGGTTTCAGGATACTACAGGGCCCTAAATAATTACCAATATCATCTTGAGGTCCATTTGAGGTACCATATACTATAATTATACAAGGAATATGGAACCGTAATATTCGTACTTATTTAGGCCCCTACATTTTAAGTCTTGGGGCATTAGGGTTTAGGACACGTCAATCATGGAGAATCAAATTGAAAACAGACAAGGGGTTAAAACGGGATTATCATGTTTTTGGGTCATTAAGCCGGCTCCCTCGTGGCATACTCCTGACATGGGAACTTGATATTCAGCACTGGGCTTCAGTACCAAGAACGCAAAGTATTTGAAACATTGACCCACTTAACGGGTAAACGGTTAACTTGGAGGGCCTTGGGTTCATCTAACTCCACTCAGAACCCAATTATGAGCCCGCCATATCCCTTAACACCACTTTTATTTGGGTTTGAAGTACAGCGATGAGTGGCTACAAGTACCCATGGACCTCCAAGTGGGGCTTAGGATTCTTTCAAGGGGGCTGGTAGGGCCTATATACCATGGGCTCCCCTTCTACCCCCCCCCCTAAGTAAGGCTATTTAGGGACAGCTTGGCTTAATTTAGGTTAATTCAGGTGGCTTAGCGTTTGCAGGGTTTGGGGTTGTGGTTTGGTCTCATGGTTTGAGCCTTCTGGCTTGTGGATGTGGGGAAGCCCGCCCCATAATTCGCTTATCAAACCTCAAACCTTATACTCCAAAGCCTTCGCCCCAGATTGAAGGCCTATAAACTTTCACACCCTGCAGATCCCAGACTCTAAATCCTACAGGGGTTTACGTTTTAACCTTATAATCTGGGTCCTTGGACCCTTAGGGTAAGGCTGTGTGAATTCAACGTCCACCTTCTTGACGGTGCGCAGGCCATAGCCGCAGCCTCAGCTCCAGCGCCACTAGGATCCCCACTCTATTTTGAGGGTCCAAGTACCCAATAATTGGGTCCTTGGGTATAGGTCCCCTTAAAGGGAATATGTAGGGATACATGGGAGGTATATAGGGTTTAGGGTCTAGGGTTTAGGGTCCAAGTACCCGATAATTAGGTTCTTGGGTATTGGGGAATATTAATCATACTACAGGTTTTGGGTAAGCATATGATTATTGAGTACTTCGACCCTTAGGGTGAGTTCTGGCCTACTTGTATGGCAATGTCCTCAAGAGGGGGACCTCCTACAGATCCCAAATAGTGTAATGTTGATTGTTAATTCAAGGTACCACCAACAAGGTACCCCTAAGGTTGAAGAAGCTCCATATAGCTTCACGCAAGAACCTCTGAGTGCCCTAGCTGACGCTCTATTTGCGTTACAGGGAAACGACTCTGGCTCCGATCTGACAATCGTTCCCGCAACGGCCGTCCCACAGTTTGGGGTTTAGGGTTTAGAGACGCTACCGGAAGGCCAATCCCACCTCATACCCTGAACCCTATCCGCTCTGTCCTTTCTTTCCTCGATGGACTTAGAATACTGAGAGTTTAGGCTGTAGGGTGCAGGTTTAAGGTTTAATTGATCCATGTTACCCTAAACCCTAGACCCTAATCCCTTGATCGATCTTACTCCAGGGAGACTTGAGAAGTATACAGGTTCTCTGATTAACATTGACACAGCGTAGGATCTCCATATGAGGCCAATCCCTGAACAAAAAGCCAAGGTGCCCAAGTCCTCCATCTACTCCGACCCTCAACAACAGTCAGCATACCCCACGCCCATAACCTTGAACAAGCAGCAGCAAATGGGTATTCAGTTTTTGTATTCTGCGTTTATCTATTGGGGTTTGGTCTATAGGGTATGGTAAGCTGATCCTAGATGACTTGGACGTTCCCCTGGCAAAGATATACAGATGTACAGTCAGGTCCCATGCCAATGGTAATATAGCCCCAACCATAACTACGTGGGAACCTTCAAGTACTCCAGGCATTAGAACCAAGAGCCCAAAGTTCTTGCCTGGAGGCTCGTTCCGTTTTAAGAAGGACATGCCTTTGTGGTGGACTGTTACGCTTAGACAAACAAGTAAGCCCGATCTGGTTGGCGGCTCATTGTTCTAGGGATTTATTGAGGCGACAACACTGTAGCAGTCTCTGTCGCTTGGAGGTTCATGGGTAGTTTGGACCAAAGATTACCCTAATTGCAACCAATCATTACCTTGGGGTACATACGTGGGGGTTCTCGAAATCATGGATCCTTTTTTGGGGATCTCCACGAGAAGGATTATCGTGTTTGGGGGGCGACCCTGATTATGGAACCACCCTACATCGCTGCTTACAACCACCCATGAACTTCCAAGCAGCCAATTCTACACCAAGGCTCACCCAAGGAGAACGGGCCCAAAGGTAGCTGTCACCGACCTCCTTTCCGGTTGCTATGGCCTTTGAGCCAGATGCATGACGGTCCAGGGAGTAGGCAACCTCAGAGTACCGTGTTCCACAAATAAAAGTGCCTACTATGTCCCCTGCACCTTCTACTAAACTCTCAGCACTGGTTCATGAACAAGTATAGTACGGCCGCTGCTACTACTAAAGCGAGCAGATCAGAGTCTGCACGCCTTGCAGTTGCGCAATTGCTGCGCAATGAACTTTGGCAACCATGGGCTACCCCTGCCTAAACTCACCTAGACATCTGCAAAAGGGCTCTATCGCGACTGTCCTTTCGAAGGCGGCTGTTTGGCGTTCCATGTTAGTTGAGGTGAGTTTAGGATGTTGGCGAAGCAGCCGTTACTGGCTGTCTCGACTGTCATAGCAAGATGCCACAGGCGTGAAATCTTCTTGTTGTCATGTAGGGCTTCTAGAATGAAACGTCACGCTCGGAACTGCAATGTTGAAGGGATACAGCCCCTGTAGGAAATTTGCCGTCCTCGTTTTCTTCATGAGCATCGTCACAATCATTATCACCGACATCATCATCGTCATCATCATCACGACTCACAGGAATCTCAGTGGCGCAGTAGATAGGGCGTAGGCGGATAGGACCGAGGCCCAATGCAAGGATTGGGGCTTGCGGAGCTTGTTCTCAGCCTTTGCTGGGCCACCGACACCCAACACCGCCAACTGAAGCGCAAAACCGGCCCCCTTATCCCTTTCCTTGCCGTATCCAGCCGTGAAATAAGCCAGAGAAGGGATGAAGGTTTTAGGGTTTAGGGTTTAATTAGGGTTTAAGGTTTAGCGGCTTGGGCAGCTGCAATCCAAAGGCCCTTGTTCAACTGCAATTGGCCTACATGCTTCCCGGAGTCCGAACCTTCTTGAAGATAGAAGACATCTGCGAAGCCGCAACGCCGCAGATCCCTGCCTGTAATGTTGCTTACCTCAGCTGACTAAACCTCTCCCCCTAAAAATTGATACCCCTCCCAACGCCATCCAATTTAATACCACCACGTCTTAGGGGAAACATTCATACTTGGGGGGGAGGGAATCTTGAATTAGGGGGAAGGGACTGGTCTCATTGCAGTAACTGAAGGCATGGTAAGTATGTAGTTTGTAGCCTCAGGGCTATTTGAGGCAGGAGGTTTTGCTTTGGTTTACTGGGCCATTGTTGCCACGATTCTTGTGATTTCGACCTTAATTAGAAGGAATGAAAACCCTAAACCCTAAACCCAACAATTTTATTGTCGGGAACCTGTCATGCAATCCTACTTCCTGGACCCGTTGTCAAACTTTCTTGCCGACTACGACTCCCCGGGCAAACGCGCAAATCAAGCCGTTCTTGCCGACTGTCAAATCTCTGGAAGTAAATCAGTACTTGAACTGCAGCTATTCTCCACGGATCCAAGGGTACAAATGATAATTACCTCCATTGCGCCCCAAAGTCTGTAAATATTGCCTACATTAGGCTCTTTGGATCCCTAGGGACTTGAAACCCTTCACACAGAAAAGAACCAGCGCGCTACGCAGCGTCTTTCAACTGTCAGACGCCCTGGGCAACGGAATTTATGTCTAGAGCAGACATGGCGTCGACTCGTTATCGCCTTTGGACATACAGGAGCCTCTTTGAGGCTACCTTTCCGGAGAGAACGGCATGTTGCCTTGGGCGTCGCTGCAAGATTCAGAAGAACACGATAACACCTTCTGGCACGAGTGCTTCCGCATACAACGCATTACGACGCCATCCAGGTCATCTTGCCAGACTACAAACTTTGAACCCAGGCATTTCGAAACTACCCATCAAAAGAATCGCCACAAGGGTTGTGACCCAGCAAGGCCTAGACCTCGAATTGGCTACTTTCTTTGGGGGGATAACCAGGGGTAGTTTCCAATCCCTCATGAACGTGAAACGGGCGTCCGAGGAAATTCGACGGCTGAATTTGGAAGTCTGATTCAACAGAAGTCTCTATGTCCGAGGGCAATCCATCAGCTATAGTCCGTGACTCACCCCTACATCATGCCACTGAGCCTTTCAGCCTAACCCTGGGGCTCCATGTCTATAAATAATGCCCACATTGGGCCCCAATGTCTATAAACAGTACCTACACTGGGCTATTTGGATCCCTAGGGTAAAAGATACCATAATTTGATTTTCAATCAGGGTAACGAATAATTCAAGTTATTTGGGAACCGCAGCCCCAACAACTGCTACCGGGGCCTTGTTCTGAGTGAGGGCTGGGATTGCCACTTAACCTCATTGATGACATGCTCTGAGTGTGCCTGCGACGAAGCCTGGTGAAGTATGGAGTGTGAAATTATGAGTTTTCTTGGAAGCCCCTGACACTTACGAAGAAAGGGGCTTCCCTTATTGGTATGAGTTCATTGTCTGTGAGATTCCACTCCAAATCTGAAAGACCCCAAGCGTGGAAAAAAGGAGTTGCTGGGGGATCTGGTCTGACTGTTTGATCGAAGACATACTGCACCGGATAGATTCAAGACTTTCAGGACTCTAGGTGGGGTAAGTTCATCTGTATCAACAGGACTGTCTACACTGCCTCAACGCAAGCCTCCAAGCTCCATAAAAGCCTGACAGGCCTCTCAATGAGCATTAGCATTGTTGATGAGGGTTTCCCAAAGTTAGTTCTAAACTACCATGCCGTCCTTTATGAGATCATCTTGAAATAGCTGCTGCCCTGCGTCTCCTCGTGGGAGCTCCGCGAGGAATCCCAGTACTACCCCGATGTAAGTTCACTTCTAGAGGCAACTGAAAATTGATACAGGGTTTATACGGTTCCCGGCTTCATCTTCAGGATCTAAAGTTTAGGGTTGAAACCCAAGAAGGGGAGTGAAGAATTCCAACGCTGCACCAAGACCCCAAACCCTAAATCCGAACATCCAACCCCTAAACCCTAAACCCAAAACCCTACATCCAACCCTGTACTCTGGAAGTTCATACTACAACTCGGTCTTTGCCCGGCCAAACTTGTACTCACGTGAGACCTGAGGCCGCAAGCATGATACATTAGGTGGACCCCCCACCCAGTAATAGTGACTATAAGGGATAAAAGGGATTATATTAGGGTCCTCTCATATTCTTACTATACCACTATTACAGGGTGGGGGGTCCTCCTGAATGATACAGGTGGGTAGTGCCTTCATAGGATATCTTGGGGAATTACCAAGAAAGGGAGCACCAACAAAACAAAACATGCATCCTGCAAACCCTATAGACCGGAACCCATCAAAGCCTAAACCCAAAACCCTTGCACCCGAAACTATACACCAAAAAGGACCACTGGGAGGCACGCCTGGGACCCACTTTAAGGACAAAAGATGGTACAGGATTCAGGATTCTGGCTCTGTTTATGGAATATGTAGGCTTTAGGGTCTAGGGGTTTGGGTAAACAGGGGTTTATGTGAACAAAGGGCAAAATCAAATGGACAAGAAAACGGAAAATGTGCTTGGGGTTTGGGACGTATAGGGTTTAGGCTTTAGGGGTCTGAGTTTAGGATTTTTGGTCTGATGTGTAGAGTCTTACCCTAGGGATCAAAGTATACAAATAATACCTACATTGCGCCCAAAGTCTGTAGATATTACCTACATTGGGCTTTTTGGATCCCTAGGGTTAGGGTTTAGGATTTTAAGATGGTTTCGTCTTCTGATGGACTTGGGGCTTGCGCATTCGAGGCTATCATTGAGGACCATTTGCTCCATGAATCTAGATTCCCCCGTGAGTATATAGAATGTGGCTGTGGGTATATTACAATAGGATCCCCATAAATCCTACATTCTATCTACCTAAGGCTATAACCTGAATACCCAGGAATGAGGAGCATGTGATGCATTATGATTTCACTCCAAAGCTGTGAACACGCTCCTCTTAAAATGCATGATGACTGATGTTGCCTTTGCGTGGGTTCCTGTAGAGCTGACGCAGACGAGCTTATGCGTACAGCTCTTGTCCAGACTTGGGAGCTGGTAAGTGGGGGCCCACAGCCTTAACCTGGGTTGCTGTTAAGGAACTTAATTTAAGCTACTATGTTGGGGAAACCCTATTATTTACTATATGTACCCATTGTGGTAACTTAATTTAAGTTCCTTAACAGCAACCCAGTAAATGCATCTGGTGGCCAAGGATGCTTCTACCCGGGCATATTTGGGTATGTCAAGCGAGAACAAGTAAGACATCTTGCAATGTGTGGAAGCCTCAAGGGACATATACCCCTGCTCCGCATCAGGCCCGGCCTATAGCCTGATCATAGCTTGGGTGCTTTCATTCAAATCCTAAGCCCTAAACCCTAGACCCTATACAACCCCTATATATAATCCCTGTATAATCTCTATATAATCCCTATGCAATCCCTATATAATCCTTATATAACCTCTGTATAATCCTTATATCATGCCTAAATATAATCCCTATATGACCCCTAAGCCGTCATACCCAAATCTCCTACAGATCTCAAAGGACACCGCCTCGAAATGTACAGTGCTCGGCTGAACGCCTCATGGCCGGGTTCAGGGTTTAGGGCTTTGCTTTAAGGCAAATGTTTACACAATGCGGTGGGTACAGAATTTCAGGGTTGACGCCCTTGCATATTTTGCCCCTAAATCCAAAAACACAGAGCCCCAAAGCCGAGAAATAAAGGAATTTCAGGGCTGGAGCTTTGTATGGAAAGCAGGAAAACATGTAAGCCTACAGTCCAGCGCTTCTGGTCTTGGATTTTGGGATGTGCAGACCATGTAGGGCTTGGAGTCTAACCCAAAACCCTACGACTGGCAGGCTGGACATCTCTGGTGTTCGGGCTCTAGCAGAGTGTATATCCCCTTACAGATCTTAGAGCCCTCACGTGAGACGTGCCATTCTGGCTGTTGGACAGAGTAAGATTCCGTTTGCTGGCAACGTACTACAGCCAAAAAATGCTCTGGATATTGGAGGCCATATTGTCCACTCTTGAAACTGCACGCACGCAAGTGTTTTGACGCGCTTTCGCTTTAAGGGCATGGCACGTCGCAGCAAACACACTTCAGGCAGCTAGGGAAAACTTAAAAGTCAACCGAAACCCAAACATCCCTGTAAATCCTGTCAGAAACTGTCGTCAAGTTGTACATTTGTTGACGTACTTAGGGTATAGAGGCACTATGTAGCGATTATAGTGGTTGGTACGAATTATATAGGGAGCTGTCGGGATTGAACACGCCGTTCCATATACCACAGGCGAGTTTCTCAACGCCCGCGTGTTCCTGCATCTATACCTGAATATGTATTCATTCCCCAAAAAAGTGATCGTAGGGACTCCCCTACAAAGGATGCGCGACATTCCGAACCCTCAACCTTTACCCCAGATAGCCCTCTATAACCTCTAACCGTCTAAGATCTTGGAAGCCCCGAATGTGGCTGACTGATGCGAACCACTCAACGCTACATCCCTTAATCCTACCATGTCCCGCTACAAACCTCTAAAACCATGAGCCCTAAACAACATGAACCCTAAACCTCACACCCTAAACCCTAAACCCTAAACCGCGCCTAAACCCTAAACCCCACGCCCAAAAACCCTTAACCCTCAAGTTGCCTTTCGCAAGCCCAGAGGGCGAATGAGGATCCCAGTCCTGTGCATTAGGGATCCAAAAGCCCAATGTAGGCAATATCTACAGACTTTGGGGCCCAATCTAAGCATTATTTGTATACTTGGATCCCTAGGGGTTTGGGTTTAGGGTTTAGGGATCTATGCGGAGGTTCATGGGCTCAGAGTGTGGGAGCAGAGTGCGGAGTTGAGGTTCATGGATAAAGGCGCTCATACTTGAGGTTGCAGGGTGTTGGGCTTGCTTCTGGTTTAGGTTGCGAGGCTTGGGGTTGTGGTCGGGCGTCCCTGGAGGGCCCCCCCCTCTTTTTCTGAAGCCAGCATATGAGCCCTAGTCTAAACTCCGAGTATCCCCCTTGATAAGCCCTGTACTACTCGCCTATGTATCCCCTTTAAGAGAATTAGGGTCAGCGCAGGATGAATGCACTGAAAAGGAATTGACTGCGAGCGTGAAGAGTTTTGGGGAATGAGGGTCTAAGGTCCAGGCAGGGTACAGTAAGTAAGCCTTTGAGTTCTGCATGACCAGTGGGAAAAAAGTGAGCTGCAGTCAACACATCTTCTAAAGCTCTCGGAACTTTATGAGGGGATGCCTAGAAACTTGTAGAACTGCCTAGTCACTATATTCCCTTGCAAACCATACTGCTGACATGCTATGGGAGTTTCTCCAAAAGGTCCCTAAACAATCCTAAGCAGGGATCCCATTAACCCCATATCATCTCTATATGTTTTTCCCCGCAATTAGGGGTAACCTTTTTTCTATATCAAGGTCTCCCCATTTATGGAAGCTACCAAATGCCCCTAGGGTTTTTGCGGGACCCTTTCTGAGAACGAAACCCATCCCCTTCTGTGCTCTGGCGCCGTGCGTTTTTCAGCCAGCCTCCCCACTGGTATGCCCGGCATGCTTCAACAGCGCCGATTATCACTGGGATGGGGCCCCTCGGGGTCGCCATCACCGTAACTTTCGTCATTGCTTGGCGGCCCAGAGTCGCCATCCTCGTAACTGTCGTCACTTTTAGCCCATCATGCTTTCGTCGCATCGCAAAAGTACCAAGACTCACGGGGATTAGGTGGTCTGCATCGAAACCCCGCAACTGTCGTCGTCTTGAAAGCCCTCTATTGCTGTTGTGCTTTAAAAACCTCACAATCACACAGATCGGGGTGGTCCTCATCTTATGAAAGCCTTCTATAGAATTATCGGCAAACCTTTGTGAAATCTTCTGTGGACTGCTGAAAACCTTCTATGAACACTGCTCCCTTGAAAAAACTACCACTTAAGCTGTGGGGTTCAGAGTGCAAGTTCTGATGAGATTCAGGGTTTAGGGTTTTTAGGGTTCAGGGGTTGCAGGGTTGTTGGTTGAAAAGATCTGGGATTCTGAGTAAATTGCAGGGTTCAAAACTCGGCTTCCGATTGTTCTTACCTACTAGGAGCAAGTGCTACCATTGTTTTTTTCTTCCTGGCCATTTTAGAACAGTTCCAGAATCTGAGTACTTTCTGCTGAAAACCCGAACGAGACAAAGGCTACACATTGGTGAATCATAACGAGAAGGAACGAACAAAGTTGCGATGCCTATGATGAAAAAAAACCAAGGTGGAAACAGTAGAGGGACAGCGCAATGACTGCAACAACCATTCGGTCATTCAGTATTGGTGAACAAAATCTCATGAATGCCCAAGGTTTGTGTATTCACCGTCATGCAAGAGTCTGCCCATCAACCATACTAGTATCTCGTCAATCGGGACTGTGACGGTCGTAGCATTCATCACCTCGCATCCCTTACGTTCCCTTCCAAGCTCGTGGGCAAGAAGAACTACGATTCTTGTTGCAGGAATCTGCTGTTTGATGACCCAATAAGGCGGTTGCTAAAATTCCTCTTCCGGGATCCGACCAACTTTCGCGAAAAAGTGCATTCCTTTAGCGTCTTCTGTCGCGAATTTTTTGCGGAGCCTAGTTTCACGTGTGGGTCGACTTCGGGTATCAAATTGGAAGCCAACATCTGAAAGACCTTATTGCAGATTTCGGCCTTTAAGTGAGAGTTTCTGGGAATTAGATGCCCTTTCTGGGCTGATTCTCCCTTATCTTGAACAACACTGCTGTCACACATCTTTCGCGCAAAAAATGTAATCCTTTAGGGCCTTCTCACGCGAAACTTT
Source organism: Symbiodinium pilosum (assembly GCA_905231905.1). Lineage (NCBI taxonomy): Eukaryota > Dinophyceae > Suessiales > Symbiodiniaceae > Symbiodinium > Symbiodinium pilosum. The sequence goes on along the minus strand of CAJNIZ010046126.1, from coordinate 31,423 downwards.
CGCGAGTCCTTCAGACCATCTGAGATGGTCGCCCAAGTATAACCAGAAGATGCGGGCCTCTAGAACAAGCCTTTATAACTTACCAAACATATATAAACCCAGTGCAAAAGATCCACGATTTTCTCCACAATTTGGCCTTCAACTCTTGTTATATGTTCATAGAGGATCATACCCCGAGGCCCCTGGAACTGAACATGCATCTACATTACTCATGACCACTCATAAGCCGCCGAGGAAGCAGCGCTCAACACCAAATTCTTTGCCTTATACCCAAACTCAAAACTCCACACCCTAGACCCTAGCCCTTTTACCCCAAGCCTTGAACCGTATCTTCCAAACTAAACCCTAAACCCCATGCCCCGAACCCTCAAGTACACCCACTTGAGCCTCGTTCGGCTGTAGTGAAGCAAGCTCATCCGGGACACCCTCCTGGTACCAGAAACAGCACGTTTAGGGTCTGTGTTTAGGGTTTAGGGTTACCTTGTAGGGATTATATAGGAGCTAGGATCCCTTCTTGTTAGTCCCACATGGGGGCTTTAAATACAGGGATATAGAAGGTTTTGGGATAGAATACTTGAGAATCAGATGGTAGATGACATAGAAACTGCACGTTTAGGGGCTAAGCAGGTATACAAAGAAACACGACTGCCATCTATCATTGAACTAGAAGAGACCATGGGACACTGCGTGGTTACAGCTTGGGTTTGCCTCTTCCTATAGACCGAAATGGTTGCAGATTGAGGTTCGGGGGCTAGGGTTTAGGATGCATAGGGTTGGGGATTTAGAGTCCAATGCCCTCAGTGAAGATTGGCGGACCGCCTCCTTCACCACTGAGCCGCCCTTGAATCCCACGCCCTGAACCTCAAAATCCCTAACCCTTCACCCTGTGCCCTGAAACCCCTAGATCAGAGCTCCATATAAATCAAAGCCCTGCAACCCCCATATCTAGGGTAGGTTTGGGGCCCCATACGATTTTCCTCATGGCTTTATAGGGATCATATAGGGATTCAGGGTAATGGTTCAGTAATGATGCTTAGAAACTACGTTCAAACCTACCCTTGAAATGTCTTCAGCCCCCGAAACTCGAATTAATGACTCGCACTCGAAAATGATGTTCACACATACCCATCAGCACTTTGACATTCATGAATAGGTCTAAGCGAATTAGAAGTGTAGTTGTAGCTTATATCCATGTTAAGGACTTCAGCCTAAGATATGCTGTTGAATACTTTTCACCTGTAAGAAGGTCTTACTCACCCTGAGCCTCCAGGTAAAACTGAGGATTTAGGACTCGTGTCCCGCAACTAAGCACTAGACCGTACGGAAGAGGAACGAGAGCTGGAACATGAAAACCCTTTAAAGCCCTCCGCCCGCCGCACAAAAGACGCATGAACATGTTCCCTCATACAACCATAGCCCTAAGGCGCAAAATGGCCCAGCTTTACTCATCAACATGGTTTAGGGTTGACGGTCACTTGCAACAATGAGGGGCAGAAATCATAAGCCCTACGCTTGTTGTTTTCAAAGGCAGGGCCCTTGTGCACGCGCCTTGTTGTTCTGCAAACTATGCTTTTGAGGACGCATATAACAACAAATTCCCTAAGCCAAGAGAGCTCGTGACCAGGCTAAGGCGATAAACCCTACACCCTGCCTGGACTCTTGAATGCAGGACTTTCGGTTGGTAAAGATGTCTTTTCGTTATGATTCTTATTCGGCCCTCAAAACAATCTGAAATTAAAAGGCCTAGCCTAATCAACCCTAAATACTATGAACTCTAAACCCTGAATCCTATAACCTAAACCCTGTAAACCCTAAACCTCATAAACCTAAATCTGTAACGTTAAGCCCTGAACTGTGGCCCAAATATACGGCCTCCACAGCAACTCCACTGAGATCAGCTTGCAGAGGTGGGTCCTTGGAGAAACCGTGTAGTCAATACAGGGCTTATTTGGGCCATTGTCTAAACTCCTCGTATCCCCCTTAATAAGCCCTATGATACTCTCCTAAAAAAGCGTCAGCATTCACGGGGGGAGGGGGGCTGAGAACGCGGCGCGCGGACGCATATAACCCCCTTTGAGAGCTTGGACTTTAGCATATGCAGGGCTTAGGGATAAGGACGGACTTAATGAAGGATGTTTTTGCATCAGCATTAACTGGTCCGCCCTCCCACCCCCGCCCTAACCCGCCCAAAAGCTCCATGATATAGTGCATGACTAAATAACCTACCTACCCACGACCCCGTGGTCTGCGGTCTGGGATTCGTGGTTTTATTAAGAAGTCCAGAGTAGGCTTATACAGGCTGATCGTGTTTATAGAAATTCTATTAAGTTTAACGAAGGTATGCAGAGTGTGCATAGATTTAGGGAGAACTGAGAGCGCGGACACTTATAGGGGTCATTAGGGGTCATATAGGGGCTATATAGTCATTCATGATGTTTCGTATCCACCGAAACTGTAACCCTAGACCCTTAACCCTAAATTCTATAAAGGATAGGCCCCTAAATTGCTTAAAAGGATCACCAAACTATCGTTACCTCTGCCCATGAACCTCCAAGTGACAATTCCTCAATAGTGGAAGCAAGTCCTTCAGGGCTTCCTACGAAGTTTAGGGTTCAGGGTGTGAAGGCCCACTGGCATCCCCAACTTGTGGTGATTTACACTCTTTGACCAACCCTGTAGTAGGGACAAGTACAACAAAGTAACCACAACTTGCTTGGGCATGAAGGTTCTGGAGCTCATAGCTTAGAATCGCGCAGCATCATCTGAAACTACGAAGCAGTAGAAGTGGCCACAATGTTTAGACTTGGTGCTTGGGATATATTCGGGGCTTTGGAATTATGCTATAGCATAGCAAGGCGATAAACGGGAACCATATTCTTGCTGATCCAGGCTTCTACCATGCCTCCCGTTTGAGAACCTGTCAAGTCCAGGAGAGTCCTTTACACAACGTGTCGAGACCGCGAGCCCTGACCCCTCCCGAAGACGAAGAAACCCCATACCCCGCATCAAGCCGCTTCTTGCGTGATATGGGAGCTTTTACACCACATTGTCTGTTTTGGGGGTACCAATATTATACAGCTCGGAATATTCAGCATACCCTACAGCATCTCATAATTTTGACAACCCTCCATATGTCAAGTTTAGGGTTTATGGTTTGCGGTAATCAACATTTCTCATTCCTCACTGAGGAAACCCTGCATTCTTAAGCCTACGCCAACGCTTATGCTCAAACCCTAGCGCCGCAAACTGACACCTCCTTAAATCCTAAATTCCAAAACCCTAAACGGGACCCCCCAAATCCGAAACCCTGAACCCTCTGCCCTAAGCCTAAGCAATGCAACTGAGCTTCGTTGGAGGTCCTGGGGCTTGATGGTGCCACAGTTTGAATTTGGGGTTTATGGGGCCAGCATCGGCATTTGGTTTTAAGCTGTGTGCGGCAGGGGGGAAGGCTACTGTACCCTGCACAAGAAATAAAGGTAACCTCAGGACTATAATAAGAGGCAGAATGATGTTTGTTTTTTGGGATCATCACGGGAGCCTAAGCGGATCGTGATGGGGCTCATGTCTTCCAATGTCAGCTCTCAAACGAACCAGAAGTTTGGGCCCGCCCTTGATTCCGGGGAACCGACCAACAATTCGGAGCCGCCCCAAAAGCGTGCCCTAGGGATCCAAATAACCCAATGTAGGCAATGTAGGGTTTAGGGTTTAGGATTTAGGGCTTAGGGATCCTGTAAGTAATTTAGGGTTTAGGGTTTAGAATTTCGGGCTTAGGATTTTTTGGTTGCTAGGGATCCAAATAGCCCAATGTAGGTAATATCTACATATCTACAGACTTTGGGGTCCAATGTAGATGTTGTTTATATACTTGGATCCCTAAGGGTGGATTAAGATGGAGTGAGCGCATGTGTACGCACAGTGTGCAAGCTCTATGTTCACAAGAATCGTGGCGCACGCTTCAGTGTGGGATCAGGGGGAGCAAGAAGGTGGGATGCCGATGGGCCCGTGCCCTGCTAATTAGGGTTTAGGGCTTAGGGTTTAGGGCTTAGGGCTTAGGGTTTAGGGCTTAGGGTTTAGTGTTTAGGGCGTAGGGTTCAAGTCCCAGTGCTGATGATCAAAGAACCTAGAACAGTCTCCGTTATTGAGTTAACTTACTTGAGGTTAGTAGGGAATAAGGGACTATATGGGGATTACATAGGGATCGGGTTCCCTTTTTCCCTGCTAACTACCATTAACTTAACCGCACACCTCATTCAAGCAAGGCTATTGAATGGGTCTCCCTAGACTCTAAACCCTAAACCCAACCTTACTCCGGCGTCTGAAGACGTGCGTGTACGGCCAAGGAAGAACTCTTAGACTCGCCTCTTTTTCACTATAGAGGAATGAAGAAATGGAGTTTTCAGCAAACTAGGGGTACCGTTACAGGGATATAGGGGTTACATGGGGGCTACATAGGGGTGTACTAGGTTATATAGGGTTTAGGGTTTACCAAAATTAAAGGTGCCTTTTCGGGGTCACTATGAAAAATATTATAATATTTTGGGGTCTATATTGGGGTCCCCTTATTTGGGGAAACTACAAAATGGTTTTAGGGGCCCTTACAAATGTTAGCTCCGTCATTCTTGACTAACATGAGGCCAGCAAAGCCCTAGACCTGAACACTTGCAGGACGGCAGTTATCATGTAATTGTGTTGCTGACAAAAACTGACCCAACTGAATCTGGGTCCTGAATCCTCCAAGGAACAGGTTTGAGTGGTTTGACTGCCTCAGACGGCCGCGAGTGTAGGAGATTGGCCAGACACAATCATGCCACAGCAGCTTGTCGCACAGCGCTTAGCGTTCAACGACGCCTTGCTTCTAAGTACGCAACATCTCCCATGCGTCACATCACAGCAAACCCTGACCCTAAATGCAAACCCGCAAACCCCAAGCGCGAAACCTGCTGATGCCCTGAACCCTTAGCCCTGAACCCTTAAGCCCAAAAGTCTCAGCCCGACAGCCTGCACCTGACAAAGCCCTCAACTCTGATCCCTAAGCCTTGGGTACTCACCCCACCCTGAAACTGTGGTCATATCAAGAGCTATATTTATATAACTGCATTACTAATATTATCCAACTGTTTCAGAGTAGAGGCAGTGCCCAACCTAAGCCCTAGTTCCTAAGCCCTGAGCCCTAGAAACCCAAAGCCAGAAACCCCAGACCCCACAGTAGACACGACGAATCCTGCATGACCCCAATTGCGTAGGTCATACCCTGGGAATTGTAATATCATAGCACACAAAGACATGCGGCATGTTTAGTAGCCACCAGGTGATACCCGTATTTTCCTGAACCCTGAACCCTAAATCCTTAATCCAAAGCCTCAAATCCTATGAGGCCAGTCCTGGTCGGCGACATTTCAATCACCAAGCCAGGATCGCCTGTGAAAGGATTCTGGGTGAGACCTTTAGTTGTTAAGGATTAAGGGTTTAGAGTTTAGGGCTTATTGTTTATGGTTCTGAGGGCTAACGATACCCCGCTATAACAGTCCCGAGCTGCAATACTTCTAGAAATGCCATACCCAGAAGCAGGACCCTGCTGTTGATGAACACGGTGCTTAACCTTACTCTACTATAGCAGTATAGACACTATAGACTGGGATTCCCAAGGCATAACGTATTTAGGTTCATGCAAGAGTTTTAATGTCCACCGAATTCACGACTGTTATAGAGTTATAGAGACTGGGCAGTATCCAGGGAATGTGGACTTAAAGGGCAGGGCATAGAGGAAATCTTGCACCACTGAAGATCCCCAATCAGCTGTGATGCTCAGGATGGTCGCAAGATGTTGCAAGATGTCCTCCATTCAGAGTAGCGGAGGGTTTAGCATCTAGATCGGGTTGTGGGTTTAGTTCGCTTTTCGTGGTACTTGAAAGGCCTCTGACAGCAATTGTAATTAGGACTTCTTGAGTATGAGAAGACTTGAAAACCATGCACAATTGAGTAGCGTTTTTTTGGTGGTTAAACCCAGTAAGATGATATTCCTTATATGAAATACCACAGCCCAAAAGGAGGCTAGAAGCTTACTCTATATTGGGTACCATAGTATCCCCAAATCAAATACTAATCAGTTGCCACCTAGTTTGGGACTCAGGCTTCTGGGTGCATCCAGGTTCAGAAGTTTCTCAAAGTCGTTAACGCTTAGCACTGTGGACATGTAGTCCTTTTCTTGGGGGGTTCGAACCATGTAAGAAACTCCCATATGAGAGCAAAGCTAATATTAAAATAGGGGCCCCAGAATCTACACGATACCAGGAAACTCAGTACCACTAAGCTTCCTGGAGGCGTTAAGCACACAGCCGCGGACTGAACACAAAAACAAGAAACTTAAACCTCTCAACGCCTAAACCCTGCACCTTTAGATGCTAAAGACTAAATCCCTGAAATCCCAAACGTTGGTTTAGGGTTTAGGGTTTAGGGTCTGAACCCAAAGCCCCCTACACCCCCAAAGTCCTAAAACAAAACCTAGACGCCAAGTCTGTAAACTGTAAACACCTACGCCCATCATCTCTTAGGACCCATGGGGCCGCCTTGACCTTGCACTGGAGAAGGGTTCGGAGAAGTCTCTGGCTTCAATCCTCAGACGCGCTTAGGGTTATACAGGGGTTCTATAGCGGCTCTATAGGCGTTGTCGTGGGGTTCTATAGGGGTTATGTAGGGGTTCTATAGGGGCTGTAATATAAGACTTAAGGGTGTAAAGTTCAGGGTTTAAGGTTCGGAGAAGTCATCAGACGGGTAGCGTTTTTGGTGCTTGACCCAGGTACGATTGTGTTCTTTTTATTCTTCTTACAAAATACCATACCCAAACGGCGGATATCGTCGCACTCTTTATTGTGGACCCTAATATGCCCCAAATCCGAATACTACTGAGATGTGCTTAGGGCTAAGGGTGTAGAGTATAGGGCGAGGTTCCGAAAGGGTCAGAGGCTGAGGGACTTACCAAAGCTTTAGATTCGTGAAGTAATCTTTCTAGCCCTAAGGGTCCAAGGACCCAAACAATAGGGTTGTAGGGCCCAAATACCATTAATATTATAGTATTTGGGGCCTAAAACCCTATTATTTAAGTCCTTGGACCCTCAGCGTAGGGTTCAGGTCTTAGGTGCTTAAGGGCCCATCCAACGGGTTGATCCTTTCTGTCCGAGAACTTCTTCCCTTTTTTTCTGGCGGTGGGAGTTAAGCTTCTGGGATGAAGGGTTTACTTGGAGGAGCCCCCAAAAGTTCCCTGACCTGGTTACATTTAAGGTATGTATGAGTGCACTTTCACAAAAGTTCTAGTTGCGTAGCGATCACATCGTAATACGGTGGATGGAGGAAATCTCGCACCACTTAGGATCCCCAAAATACTGTAGTTGTTGGGGTATAGGCTATATTGGCCGGTGCAAGATTTCCTGCATCAAAAGGAAATCTTTTTGTTTCCGGCCTCGGAGCCCAGAGTTGACTGGGAAACCCTTAACACTAGTCGACAGTAGCCCTAAAAACAGTAAATCGTAATGAATATAAGAATGCTGACAACTTCGATAGGGGTCAATGCTAGCAAAAGCCGCAAGCAATTGTACATAACACAAATAGTAGCAGTGCCCCTAAACCCTAAACCTAAACCCTAACAGTACCCCTAAACTCTAACAAAACCAGTAAGAACGATTGAGGGGTTTAGGGGCTCCAGGTTTGAAGCTCGGGGGCTTAAGGTTGCAGTGCTTGGTGCTCAACCGGATTGCTGTGAAGGAACTCAATCCCTAAGGCTCTAAGGACTCATAAAATAAGGTTTTTGGGCCCAAAGACCATACTATACTAGGCTTTTGGGCTATTTTGAGCCTTAGGGAATTTGAGTTACTTTATTGGGGAAAGCCTGTAATTTACGATATATATATATATATACACACCCATTATGGTAACTTCATTTGAACTTAACAGCAACCCGGTGAAGCTTCCTGAGCTGCATGGCAGGCTTCGCGAAAGGATGGTTTAACTCCAAAGTGGATAGCAGAGTGGCCCAAAGGCCATTCTTCAACATACTTTGGGGCTCCAGCTAGGGTCTACAGCTTTTGGTTTGGGGGCGGCAGAAAAGGACGTGCAGGCAACTTGACCAACAAGTCTAGCTTGCATGACCGAGCCAGGCTAGGTTTTGGGGTTCTGTTCTTCAACCACCTAGAACATCACAGGATCATAGAATTCCTACGGAAGGACCACAAGAAAGGAGCCCTTGTCTGCGACATCTCTACGCAACTTCAACTGCAAGAGCCACGTGTCCGGAGCTTCGTGTGAGCCCTAGAACCCCTTGAAGACTTCACAGGAGAGTAGTCTCCCTAATTTGGGGAAACCCCCGTATACAATCACAAGGAAAGATGCGACATGCAGGACTGCCTACTATAACTCACATCGCTGCGCAGGCGGGAACTCCTCAGAGGAAGGGCCTCCTCTGACAGAAGACTGCCCCTCAAGTTCAGAACTTGGACGCTCAAGTTAAAGGAATCCCAGTCGACAAAGTTCACTACTAGCCAGTCTCGGTGTTCATGTAGCGGAGAGGGGGCTCATCGTCAAGCAATCCAACATAGCAAGCGCAGTAATAGCAAATGTAGTAGTAATAATAACAGTAGTAATGGTAATACTAATAATAGAAATAATAGTAATGATAGCAATAATAGTAACAATCTTCTACATAACTCCCATGGACCTGCCTACTCCACTGAAGAAACGAGAATCTTCTAGCTCAGCGTCCAAGGACCCAAATAATATCGCTACTATATTATTAATGGTATTTGGGCCCTAAACTCCTATTATTTGGGTCCTTTATACCCCTATATAGTCCCCATATATCCCTATATATTCCCCTATAACCCCTTTAAAGGAACCCTGTTATTTGGGTCCTTGGACGTGTAGGGTCTGAATGGCATCCTGAGACCCAGGCGGCTTATGGGTTCCACCACGCTCTCATCCATGCCTCCTGCGGGGCCACACTAATAATCTAAACCCTAATCCGTAAACCCGCAACCTTAAACCCTAAGCCCTAAACCCTAAGCCCTAAACCCTAAGCCCTAAACCCTCAACCCTAAGCCCTAAAGCCTAAACCCTGAAAGTCTTAACCTAGCTTCCTTGAGTGAAGGTCTAAGTGCCCGATGATTCAGGCTTCTCATTGTCTGTAGTAATGGAGTTAGCGTGTAGCGATCAAAGTTTCATACGCACAGAAGCTTTTCATATGGAGAATTTTCACGCGCAGAAAGTAGCATATCAGCGGGAAGTCAAGGTGAGGTCTACATACACCCTACCTTGAACCCACAGCGCCTACAACCCTCGGCAATGTGTCCTATACACCCTAAACCCACAACAATCTGAACTCTGAATGCCTGCACCATACGCCCAACAATCCGAACCCTAAATCCGACCTTTAATACCCTAACCCTTAGGCTCAGAAGAGCCCAAAAGCCGTTCATGGTATATCGTGTCTGGGCCCACAAGCCTCTAAATATGAATCCTCAAAGCCTCAGGGTAAGGCTCCTGGACCCTCATAGTGAGACCCCAAACCCTAACCCCTGGAAGGCAGCAACCTGCCCCTCCGAAGCCGGGACAGTCCTAAGGGCCGTGGAATTATGAACAACCTTAGAATAACTCGAACCCCAAAATTAAATAGAATAATTGCATTTTTTGCTATATCCAGGGGTTGTGAGCTACTATGTTACCTACGTTTTGGGGTCCAGGAATGTATAGCCCTCTTTATATATATATATGCTCAGCTACCATTCTTCCATTTTCTCATCCATTTGATTCTATGTTGTCGGGGAAATGCTCCGATTCCCCTAAACCCCTACCAAGGCTTACCCTGGCTGAGTGCTGGCAAAGTGCGCCCCGGCTGATTGCAGGCAGATCTTCCACAAAGCCAGCTAGCGGAGGCCAGCCAGCCTCAGTTCGCATGGCTTTGGGCTTGGTAGGGTCTATGGGGTTTAAGAAGTTTAGGGTTTAAGGTCTAGAGCGCAGGGTCTGGGGTTTAGGGTTAAGGGTAGGTTTATAAAGTTGAGCGGGCTTAGAGGGCTCGGCGGGTTTTGAGGGTTTACGGAGGTCAGGCGTATAGGCGCTTGTTCCGTAAAGGAGGGTACCTTTAGGGACATAAGGGGATAGAAGGTGATGTTAAAGGACTTCAGGGCGGACTCATTAAGAATTAAGCGCTGCTTCTTAGGATGTATACACGCAAGACTCTTTTAAAAACATGTTTACTTTACAGCGCACGGAATGGTTCGACTGGGAGAATGGAGTTGGGCCATGGGGTCTTGTACTATCCACAAGGAAAGACAGGTACCTATAATAAGCATAAATGAGTACTTGCCCAAGCATGCCCTAGACCCATAATAAAAGCACAATGTTTAGTAACTCCTGGGGGGTATCCTCTAATAAAAAGTAAAAGCCTTAAAGAAACAGGAGCGTTGGGAGCGCGAGTCCTGAAGTGATGTCCTGGAGTGAAGAGGTGGCTCCTGCTGTATTCCACGCAAGCAAACTGTAAGGTGCTTCCTAGCATCTCACATGTTGTTGCTCTTCCACTTCCTGTTTCTGTAGCCTCGCCTGTATTGACAAGTGTTGGTGCAGTTTTAAGTCGACATTTGAGTGTGCGCATGATGGCCAAGTACATCTCTGCTGCTGCCAGCAATGCCAGAGCTCTTGCCCTTTTAATGGCAACTACCATGACTGTTATCAGGATTGGCCTTGTATACCATTGGCCCTTAGCAGCAGCGGCTAACTCGCGCGGTTTTGGCAAACCAGGGTTGGAGGGTTGATGGTATAGGGCTTTAGGGCTATTCCGGCTCTAAAGGTCAGCCGGCATAGCTTTCTCAGAAACTGCGGTCTTCTTGGCACCGTGCTGCTTGAACTGTTGTTCTTGCTGGGGTAGGCGGCTTGGGCTTGACAGCTTAGCATACAACAAGGCTTTGATCGTCCACCGCAGTCGGCCAGGCATCACTATTGCAGGCAGCCAAACTATCACTCCTGCTCTTGATGTGGCGAACGCTACTATTCTGGTCCATACCCTAAAGCCTGAAACCTAAACTCTAAAACGCCTACACCCAACAATCCGGAAACCTAAACTCTAAAACAAAAACACTAAATCCTCCAACCCAAAACCCTGTGCACACTCCAGTGGATCTGCTGCGCAACTGGCTAGCCTGTTGTTCTAAAAGGGGATCTAAAATTTGGGGTTAGAGGTTACAGAAAGATATGTGGGTTCTGGGGGTAGGGTTCAGGGATTAGGGTTTAAGATTGAAAGGAGACAATTCTCGGGATTTCTGGTATTCCAGTGGATCAGGGTCATGCAGGTTATTCAGGTAAAAGCATCTACCGATGCAGGTTTTTCAGGTAAAGGCATCTACCAACTGGTAGTTAGCATCTCAGTGACACCCTTAACGCTAAACCTCCTTATCCTAGGCTCACGAAACTGCCCTGAATCCTATCAAGTCCAACAGCATTCCCCGCCTGCAAGTGGTCGAATAAAGCTTCTACCCTGAACCCTAAACCTTATTCTAAGCGTTGAGTGAACTAATACCACCTGATCTGCATGGCTGGCATTTAGCCCAAACTATGCAGCCTAAGCCCTAACCGCCAAAAGAAGGACCCTAGTCCTAAACCCTAAGCCTTGGGTACTGCCCCCCCTCAGTAACAGTTGGATAATAATTATAATATGGGTATATATAGCCCTTAATAGGACCCCTAATGTAAACTGTTACTGGGTGGGGGCAGTACCCAAGCAAACCACTGCTTGGCTTGTGGCCGAGCTTTGGACTCGCTTGCCTCCGCCGAAGCTGCTGAATCACAGGTTCTCGTAATAGTTTCCATTTTCTTTCCCATTGTCCCTATATATCTCCTATAATACCCCTATATAATAGTAGCTTCCATTTTCTTTTCCATTATCCGCAAACAAGAGAAGAGAACCCTTACTGCATGATCCATTGCGTCTGGAAAGTAACTCCCAATGATGGACGGAGGGGCTCGCTGCCATGTTCCAGACCAAGCGCACAAATAGCCGCCCATGCGGTCCACACGTGGATACAAGAACAGCGGAAAACTCAACGCCTCGCAGATCACCTTACACCCCAAACCACGAAACCGCACAAGCCCAGTCTAATCTAACTGAGGCTGTAACCCTATCATAACTATATTTGGCGGGTTTGAGGCGTTGCAAGTGGGTTGCAAGCACACTTTCACCTCGGTTAGAATTAGCTTGGACCTCCAAGTAACTGTAAAAACGCGAAGAAGTCTACCATGCAACCCTGCACGCCTGAGAAACTCGACGATTTCCTGATGGTCCTCTTGTGCCTCTTCCTGCAGTGCAGCAGATTGTGGCAACTGCCCGTATAAGAAATTTGTGTACCTTGATCTAGCAGGTAATGAAGGCATGGATGCTTCTAGTAGACCCTATTTCATCTCCAGGAATATGCTACCTACTATTTCTCCATTCCCTGTCAACCAAAGGTATAGTGAGCCCACAACGCACAGATCAAAGTACGAGAAAGCAGCAACTCTTTCGGGTTTGGAGTTCACGAGAATTCGGATCTCTCAAGTCTCCAGGCTTTGGCTCATCGTAATACACCTGACTTCCTAGGGGTCCGCCCTCAAGTCCGCGTGATGAAAGAGTTTCGAGCAGGCTTGGAAGTTTGAAAATCGATGTTTTGCAAAAAATCCAGTTGCCGCGAATCATGGAACCAGCCTTTTACCTCAGCTTACTCAGGATACTTGGGTATGCGAGGGGATGACCCAGTACAAGTGGCAGCATCGAGCATAGGAAGCTCAGGCTCACTCACGCTGTTCTCGGACAAGCTTTTGCAAAGCTCGCAAAGCAAAGCTTTGGCACGGCTCTGAAAACAAATCTCTAGACAAAGGAGTTGGATGACTGGGCAGCAGAGGCAGAAGGGTCTTCCTCGCCAGAACCCTCGGACCCCATCACAGCGACATAATAGTTACAGGGTTGAGATAATATTGAGCTGGGGCTTGCCAAAACCTTCATATCTCGCAAGTTTGCATTCCTGCGGATTCCTATTTCAAGGCGGCTCAATACTAACACTGACTTGCTCAGAATCATGAGTCCGCTTCTTCAGCCTCGGCCTAACTCCCTGCTATCCACTGCATAGGCAGCACAATACAGACCTTTAAACAAAAAGCTCATGATAGCCTCAGAACTTTCAAGCCCAGATCCCGAAAAGGCTTACTGGTGCAGAGGTGGGATGGAGCCGTTTTCCCATGGAAAATCCAAATATATATACAACCCTTTATACATGTATATAACCATACATATACTGCATGTATTCACGCCCCCACTCCCATCGCCAGTAAGAAGAGCAGGTGTCGAGGATTCTCTTAACACCTTTCCGCATCAAGATCTCTCCTCCTTTGGAGTCGTTGCAGGGAAAACCCAGTCTGGCACCTCGATTCTGTGTGAAAGTGTGGGGTGGGCCGGGCGTCGGCCTGTGGAGGGGATGTATAAAATAAAGCGGAAAGGGCTCCGAAACATGTAGGCGTCGAAATATGATCCCTGCTTGGGTCCGCTGTATACTATGGACCTACTGTGGACCTGAACACACGAGATGCACCAATGAAAGACCAGAATGTTGCACCTAGCCCATGCGCGCAAGTAGAAACCACTGTCCCCACTCAAGAAAAGAGTGTTCAAGGGTTTATAGAGTTTAGTGAGTAGGGATCTATGAGACAACTTTTCGGTTTGGTTTTCGATCAGACAATGGAACGTCCCACCTAACCCTAGGGCTCCAATTACCTAAATAATGGGAACTGGGTTCTATATACCCTATAGTTACATAGCCCAGTAAGCTACTATTTAGGTAACTGGGAACCCTCGGGGAAGCCAGCATCCCAGCAGCAAGATCATCAAGTTGGGAATCTGACTAAAAGAAGCCACTTTGTGCAGAACTGCAAAAACCGGACATCATGCGTGGATGCTTTGAGTTGCTCAGCGTGCGGAGTCGTACAATCCTGGGGTTAAGCTTCCATTCCAGATTTGAATGTGTTGCCCTTGCTTCCCGATGCGGGCCAGTGATTGAGCATTGAAGGGGCTCTCTGGACCCCTGAAAACCTAAACCCTATAGACCCTAAAATCTAAACCCTACACCTCAGACCACCAAACGCGGGCCATGCGGGACCTGGGTACATGTACTACGCAGCCCTGAAACCATTTGATGTTGGAGCTTGGGGTTTAGGATTTAAGGTTCAGAACCGCTTCCGTGGAGCGAGGGGTTGAAGTAGGGCTCGTGAGTTGCGATCATAGAGCCCATCTACTTGTTCAGATCCAGGGAGCAAGCGCACATCTCCCCTTAACTCTACTTCACATCTCCAGAGACTCTAAACTTGGGATAATGGAAAAGAAAATGGAAACTACCGTTTGGGGTTTAAGGTTTAGGGTTTAGACTCTGAACCCTAAACCTTAAACCCCAAACGGTAGTTTCCATTTTCTTTTCCATTATCCCAATATTACCTATCCATGCATGACCGTAACTATAATCCAAGTAACAACTATCAGGCAACCCCTAAGTCCCCTCATAGGGCTGTAAACTAACTTCCCGCTTCCCCATTGGGGTAATATTAGGGTTATATTGGGATAATGGAAAATAAAATGGAAACTACTATTTAAATCATGCAAAGCTCTTTTTCGGTTAGCAAATACCAAGCAAAACAAAGCTAACAATGCAGCCTGTAAGTATGAGGCCATTCTTCACGCAGAACTCTAAGCCCTACCACAGCCGACTATGCTGCCCAAACCACAAGGGAACCCAAAGCACTACACCATAAACCCTCATCCCCAAACACTATACGTTTAGGGGTTTGGGGCTTAGGGTTACCATAGCCTCTAAGCCCTACCTGAAGCCCTAAACTGAAAGTAACAGCCATAAAGGCCATCATTTTACAGTCTAGGTAAACCCCGGCACACAAGCGGGTTCAGGCCCCCGCTTGAAGTTCTTCGAAAGTGTAGTCGGGTAGTGAGAAGAAATGGGTCATGGGGAGGATGAAGGTTGCAACCTTAGCTGCCAGAAAGTTCAGTTTACTAGACTGGCCTCAGAACCCCACTAAAAATTATAATTTGTGGTTGCTATTAGGATGATAAGGCCCAAAAATTGAAAATTATTGTGGAGGCCCCTAAAGTTTAGAGGTTTTGGGTTTTGGGTTGAGGGCGTAGGGCTCAGGATGACAGCTGTAACCTCCGCAGCTTAAGATTCGGAAGCTTGAGGGTTAAGAGGCCTGTAGAGTTCAGGGCATTATAGACTTGTGGCTTGAAGAAATAGATGTCTGAGTGGGACCTGAGCAGTTGGACTGTTTGCGAAGGTACCACACATAATCTCGAAGAGGGACTACTGCCAACACAGGGAGGGCAGAAACACGTTAACTGTTTAGACCCCCCATGATACATCGGAGGACCTGCAAACTGACGACTTCCGGTTCAGGGATTGAGGGGTGGCCAAACAGGCATTCGGAAGATGCCCGTAGCAGCAACAACTAATGCTGCAGGACAGCTAGCGAAGATTTGTCACTGGATGCAGAATCTGCCATGTTTGTTTCTTGGGCTTAGTTGGAACATGCTGGAACCTACATTGTCAGAATATCGATGCGCATTTCAGCCCTGCAACTTCTCCACGCCGAATCGGTGTCAAGGTAGGGGCATGGGACCATGATGAAGAAAGATTCGGTTCATCGCTGGTAGGCTCTTACTATGTGAACATGACCATAGCTAGAAACCTTACATCCTGAACACCCACAACCTAAGCCCCAACAGCCTACTGTAATCCCTTGTGGGAAGTGAGGAAATGGAACCCGGCAGCGGATGCGAAATAAGCTCATAAACCTTCAATTCCATTCTTCTTCTACTTGTGTGTCCATCCGGTTTTCCAGTCTGCAAACCCTAAACTGAACATAGTAGCTTCCATTGTTCCATTGTCTGCTCCATTCCTTCACTCCGCACCGCCAACCAGCACCTTTGCCCCCCCTCCCCCTCCAGAGCTTTGGAAACCCTAGGCTCTATATATCCCTAGGTACCCCCTACATCATCCCCATATGATAGGTTGTGAAAATTATGGTCCTCCTGTTGGGTCACCATGAGAGGGCGGCCACTAACATTTAGGGTGTCCAAAGAAGCATCACGATTTTGACAGCCCGCCCATTAAAATCCCATACCTCGCGCCAACAAGGGCCCGGCATCCTTCAATAGCGACGTGTTGTGGCTCATGTTGGTAGGGGTCACCTCAGAGCATTGGCTTATAGACACGGCTGGAGGGGTAGAGTTCAGGGTTTAGGGTGTAGGGCTTACAGGGTTTAGGCTTTGGAGCTTTGGGTATGGTAACAAAAGTCAACGAGCAATATCTCCGTAAGCCTACCCACTGTCAAATGCACGACTTCAAATGGAGGATTCTCCGAATGAGCCATAGTTTAAACTCCCGGCATCCCCGATGATAACCCCTATAATGCTCCCCTATACTCTCCCAAATAACCCCCTTGAGGAGTTTAGACTATAGCCTAAATGACAGTAGCCCATGCTGATGTTGCTGCCTCCGATGCTCCTCCTACATGGCTGTCGAAAAGCAGATTTTGTGCAAACGCCACCAACCATACAAACCCTAAGCCCTAAACCCCTAAACCCTTGAACCCTCAACACCCCTAAACCCTAGATGAGAGGTTTGGGTTCTTCCTCCGTCCTGCACTTGCAACCTAGAGTTCTGACATCAGAGATGCACGTGAAGCCCTAAAATCTAAAGTGCCCCCAGGGGATGCTGGTTCCAAGAACACACTGCGCATGCCGCCAGATGAAGCTAAACCCTTATCAGTGCCGGATAGCTTCTCAGAAGCCCACAGTCGCGTCCTTGAAGTCAAGGAGCCGTTGTAATCGCGCCGTTTTATGCGTTGTTCGCAAAATTATGGGCCCCTTTTGGTGAGGAGTGATATTACGGCAGCTAATATTTACAGGTAGCAAACTGGGACCCAAATTTGGGAACTACCCATATATGTAGGGATGAATCAGAGAGATCCAGATCAGGCCACAAAAGATACACTACAATGACAACAGTATAGCTATCCCATTTACATCTACACGTGTCGAGTTTAGGAAAACAAGATGCCTTCAGGAATGATGAACTTAAAGATTCGCAACCTGACAACGCTTGAAATCCGACAGATCGGGAGCCTTTAAGCTGAAAACTATGCCCTAGGGCTGTAGGCTACTGGGCTATGTAACTATACAGTCCCCCTTTAGTAGATAGAATATGGGGTAGATAGGGATCTTGTTATAACATACCCAAAGCCATATTCTATCTACTTAAGGGGGACTATAGGGTATCTAGAACCCAGCTCCCATTCTTTAGGTAACTGGGAGCCCTAGGGACATCTGACTGGGCCTTGCTCCTTTCTGGGACTGCAACCTGCTTTGAACGTGAAAATTAGCACTCTAAGTCCAAAAACCTTAAACCCGAAACCTTGAGTTATGAATGTTCAAGATAAGTCTTCTCCCCCGGCAGCTGACGAAGAACTGGCAAAGCTGCAATAACTCCCAGGCCCAGATGAGACAATGTTGGAAAGATCTTCTGTACAAACGACCGCTTGGGCCTGAAACCCAACCTTGACGAAGATCAGCGTGACTTGTTTAGCATACATGAAGGGACCCCCAAAACAGAAGCACAAAGGTACCAAAGCACTCTCTGCAAGGAGTACTCGAAAGGTCCAAGTGCCCAAATATTGGGCCTTTAGTTGCCCTAAAGCTTGCTTATTTAAGTACTTGGACCCTGAATGGCCTTGCCTTAAATCCAAAACCCTAGCCCACAATCCTAAACCCCCTCAGGGGGAGGTAAAAGCTGAGCGTTGCGCAAGCATCCGCCTAGACTTGATGGCCGCATAAACCTTCCGCCCGTGCTCTGGCGGGACCAAAGCATCCTGTCATGGATTTAGGGCGCAGGGTGTAGGATTTAGGGCTTAGGGTTTAGGCTTTAGGGTTTGGGGTTTAGGCTTTTGTGGGGCCTGGGTCTACCTAGAGTAATCAC
The DNA here is from genome assembly GCA_905231905.1 of Symbiodinium pilosum. NCBI lineage: Eukaryota > Dinophyceae > Suessiales > Symbiodiniaceae > Symbiodinium > Symbiodinium pilosum. The sequence goes on along the minus strand of CAJNIZ010046126.1, from coordinate 13,385 downwards.
ATCGTTATCAATTAATTATGTTCTTTCAAAGCCCTTTTTCCCTCAGGTTTGGTTTAGGCATTGGTTTTGGGGGATTAGGTTTGAGGGTGCTGGGATTACTTGGCTTTGTCCAATCAGGCTTTAGGTTGTTTTGGATGAGGGATTGGCTTGGGTGCGTTAGGGTTTAGGGTTTACTGTTGAGGGCTTAGTGGTTTTGATGGAGAAAGTCATTCGGGACCCTACACGCATAAAACGCTGCGCCTACCCTAAACCCTAGACCCAAAAGTATGACGCGTTTGCGAAATTCAGCGGCGCAAGGAGGGGCAGCGGTTCCGGGCCTTCTGAGTAATGTTTTTTTGGTGGTTGAACCTACAGTAGTAAGATTATATCCCTTTTTATAAGATATTTTTCCCCAAAAGGAGGATAGAATCTTACTCTATATCGGGTACCATAGTATCCCTAAATCAAATACTACTCTTCTGAGGGCACTCAGCTACAAACGCCCCAATCTGTTTGCTGAGTGTTGGCAAAATTCCAGATCAGGGCTCAGATTCAGAGTTTTTATTGTAGAGCTGAACCCTAAACCCAAAACCCTCAACACTAAACCCTAAGCCCTGAAACAAAGAAAAAACCTTAAATCGCGGAACCCAAGCCCTGATCCCAGCAAAGCGATATTCCAAACAAAGCCGGAAAACCCAGAAATGCCACAACCCTCTTTGGATTCCGCAGCCCTGAACAAAAAAATCCTCGGAACATCCTGAACATTAAATTCGCAGCCTCTAGCCCCCACGAAATACAAATAGTATAGGTATAGAGCCCAAGCAACCAAAGGGAATAGAAAAACAACGGTCAAAAGTCGCTGAAGCCTCCGGACGTGAACCCTATACAATAAGCCCGCCTGCAGCCCATGGATGATTAGCGTTGGGCTGCTAATCCTGGCTTCTACCCAGCAGGTTGATTTGAATCTTTAGTGTTTGGGGGATGAAGGCGTGGGGACGAACATGCAGCACCCAACAAGGGTCCCAAAAAGACGCCTTGCTTTTGGAAAGAGGGCTGCTTAAAGTTCTCTGTTAGTCTGGGAGGGGCACCCATCTCCCGGGGTAGGGTTGTTTTGATTAAGCCTTTCCGTCTAGCTGCATTTCAGGTTTAGTTTTTCCTGCAAGGCACCCAGACCCCAAAACAACCCTAGGCAGACCAACCCAACTCGACACTCATCAGTTTGCTTTTGAGTGTGGTCCTAGTCTTCACGGCCTAGAGCTTCAGAGCTGTTGAGGCTAGGATGTTGCTGCATTTATGTCGGAGTTACACTTTCAAGGTTCCAAAAGAAAAGAAGCATCTCAATCTCCACACTGGACTTTTTGGGAATGAGCCATGGCGAGCAACTCGCGCAAGAGGTTGCTTGCTTGAATGACAATTCCTAAATGGGGAAGCCTGCGTAAATGGGGCAGGCTGCGTACGGACCTGTATCACTTGCAAAGGAACCAAACACAAGGACCGGCGTTATACGTTTCGAGAATACATTAGTCGCGTGTTGCTATGAATGTCGTGGGCGCAGCCATACCGGGAGACGTGGATGGGTTTAGCTGCTTCAGATTAACAAGTTGAAATATGAAGGGTTCTCATACTTGAGGATTTCCTTCACGATCCCTACGATGAGTGAAGGGCATATTCCTCAGAGGATTTGAATTGATGAACAAAACATCGGATCCGTTCGGATCCGCCCGTTCCTCATCCAAGCCAGAACTTTCAAGTTGGATTGAGCGGCGCAAGGGTTACTTTGAATCCCTGGAACCGGAACAGGACAACATATATTAGTCTGTCAGAAAGCACTGCGTTACCCCATCTGCCACATATTGGAACCCCTCCTCCATACCAATTCATATCCTGCTCCCTGCAAAATAATCCTTTCAAGCAGGACCTAAGGGATATTCAGGCACTATCAGAATTTTGTGGGGTCATGCAGGCATCATGCTGGGAGACTTGCTGGCGATGCGCTATGGCGCTTGACAGGCACACTCCCCGGGCTTAGGACGAAACCTTACTGGTAGTTACTAGGCAATGAAAGAGTAGCACGGAGGTACGACTACTCGGGATTCTGCAGGGACTGTGACAAGGGGTCATTCCTCCATTGCCTAATAACAACCAGTAAGACACTCTCAAACTTGAAGCCTACGGCCATGCAATCTACTTGCCCCGGAACAATGGCAGAATATCTAATACTAGCTGCTAGCTAATTACATTGGACCATAGTAAGCAAACGCCTAAAAGCTTTAAGCTACAAACCCCTACACCGAAAAATCCGCAACCCTAAACCTCTACAATCCTGAACCGCAAAAAACCCTAAAGCCTGCTAGGCATATTACGGATACTAGAGACGATAGGGGTTTTCCCTACCTAGAAAACCTGCCCCACACTCCGCACCCTCATAGCCAGAATCCTGATTTTTCGCTCCGAGTGAAGCTGTGTAAAAAGAAACTACTGCATTTCCTTCTACCAAAGTATCCTAGAACCCCAAAAAGGACCTACATGGATTAATGCCCCTTTAGGAGAAAGTAGAAACATAGTACAAGCAAGCACGCATATGTACTTAGACTCCAGTGGCATGTGCTTGCACTGCTTTCACTTCAGGCGGTTGTTATAATCATGTGGGCTGGCAGGCTTATTCATTATCACTATTGCTTACTAACTTTGACTTCTGTTGTTGTGACTACGGCAGCTGAGAATTCCAACATGCACACCGTTTATACCGTTCTTCCCTTCACTTCCATGGGCACCCTTACGGTTGGATATCCCTAGGGTTCCCAGTTACCTAGATAGTAGGTTACTGGGGGTATATAGAACCCAGTTCTCATTATTTAGGTAACTGGAGCCCTAGGGTGTTACCCCTAAACCCTAAACCCTAAAGCCGCCGACGCCACAAACAGGTCTGGAGGGCTTGGGTGCCAGATTGATGTTGCAAAAGCGATCCTCGACCATGTCTGCCAGGAACCCCACCTGAGTATGGTTTTTCTGTGGTGGTTGAACCTAGTAAGATTATATTCCTTATATAAAATGCTATACCCCAAAAGGAGGATAGAATCTTACTCTATACTGGGTACCATAGTATCCCAAAATAAAATACCACCCACCTGAGGTACGACGTTGCTAGGATTGCATAGCCTGGCCCCAAGGATCCAAACGAGCTATAATCTAAACTCCTAGTATCCCCCCTAATAACCCTTATAGTAGTCCCCTATATAAACCCTTATACAATCACCTTTTGAGGAGTTCCGACTATAGTGCAAATAGCCCGGAGTAGATAACATCTACAGACCTATAGGTCCAAAAGTAGGTCTTATTTACATGCTTGGATTTCTAGGGTGGGGTCTAAGGAAACCGTAGAAAGCTTGAGGACGCTTGAGCAAGATCTTCTGGTGTTCACACTTCCCTTGCGACAAACACCCTCGCGGCAGATACGTGCAGTCCCTGGAAACAAAGCAGCCAGAAAAAAAATCAGTGGTACGATAGTCAGCGCGCTAGACTTGTTATTGTTTTGGTTGCGCATTCAACGTTTGTAGGGATAACCACTTTGGGGCGCCATAAAGGCCATGGGCCATGAGCACAAGAGGTTTGGGCTTTGCGTGAAGGATGAAGTTGAGATTGGGTTTGAGGGTTTTGGGTTTAGTGGTGTGTTTTTTCAGGCAGTGAGGTTCAAGGTCACATGCTCTGGCGCTGGTGGCTTTAAACTTCCTCAGTAAAATGGTTTAAAGCGTATTCGTCATAATCATCATCATACTCCTGATGCTAATAAAAAAATTGCGATATTCCCCTAAACCTGGGCCCTAAACCTGGGGTGTAAAGTATAGGCTTTAGATATTGGTAACCTGGTACCCCAGTAACAATATTACAGTAAGAGTGCCCCTTTTCCAATTCATTGTATATTGGAAACCCAGGACCCAAAAAGGGAAAAGGGTACCACTGGATTCCTGACCTATAGACCCTAAAACCTAAACCCTAAACCCATAAGCCCTACTGGATTCTTAGGGTTTATTTGAAGGATGGGGAGCTCAGAAGGGGGCTGCCAAGGAGAGAACTTGCATACCAAGCAAGCGCCTTTTGAAGAGTTATACCAGGATTTTTGTATAAGGGGTAGGGATGTCTAGGGCTTGGGGCACATACCCTAAAAACTTAACCCTTAAGACTTCCACAAAGCCGACATAGAACCCACACAGCGGGGCAGCGGGGCTAAATGGACTGCTGTCCTTTCAAAAGGGGGCCGGGTTTAGGGTTTAGGGGGTATGTGGTTCAAACATCATGTTTTGTATCTCAAGGGTTGGGCCGAGGTGTAGCGTATGTTTGTAGCTTCCTAAGGACTTGGAGACTGATGAATACGTAGCCGAAATGTACGTAGAACTGCAACTGAAACCAGAGTATAACCATTCTTTGACCTGGGGCATAAACACAGTAACTGTAATCTCCTTGGACCTATAATAGAAACATCATTTTTAACAATTCCTTAGGTCCTTAGAGTTATACTAAAAAAAGTGCAAAATAATTCCCAAGGACGGTATAGGTAATAGGTCTGGGCTTTGAGAGATGTGTACCCTAAGTAGCGATACGCAGCAATTACATGAAGGTCCCTTTAAAAGACTAGATCAAACCGTTTGAGAGAAACTCCCACCAGCAAACCCTACAACCC
>CAJNIZ010046125.1:16782-37430 GCA_905231905.1 Symbiodinium pilosum | reverse complement strand
TTAGGGTCCCATTTGGGGTACCCTAAATTTATTTATGGCAGCATTAACGCGAAAGACAACAATGGCCATGACTGTGACGACCCTCCATGACATGGCCGGCTGATTTTGAATCCTAACATATAGAGTATTTCCTCGTGCCCTACAAGCCCACAAAAGGGCCATATGTCGAAACCACAAAACGACGATAAGGAGCAGCCAATGCTGGGGCCCATCATAGAACATGGATGGTTTGCAGCATACTCATGTGCCGCCGAAACCCTAAACACTTGAAGATAGCCCTCCCTCTAAGGGTCCAATGACCCAAATATTAGGCTCTTAGGGCCCAAATACCATTAGCACTATGGCATTTGGGCGCCAAAATCCTGTTGTTCGGATCCTTGGACCCTTAGGGTCTAGCTGGTGCCTGCAGTGGGGTGGTTACCTGGTTTAGATGACAAAAGCTGCCAGAAGGTTTTGGTGACAAAAGTTGTATATTTGTTTGTATCCCCTGACACAAGCCTCCCAGCCTCCTGCACGCCCCACATACCCCCTTCACCGGGCTTAAATAGGGCTTCGTCTAACACTGACAATGGAGATGGCTCTGCATGACTACCATGGAAAAGTCCCTCAAAACAAGGGGGCCTAGGGACCCTAAAGATGTGTAGCCATATGTAAGGGTTGCCAGGGTTATAGGGATGCTTTTGGGATCGTATTGACCCGACACCTGAAGGGCCACCTTGAATATGGTCAGAGCTCACTAGGGTTTTGGGTTTAGGGGGTTACATAATGGATGGGGCCGCATGGAAGTGCCGTGCAAAACGAGGCAACATAGCAGGCTTTCGTCACCCCAACCCCCAAATCAGTACCCTATAGCTATCATATGACTAGAAAAGGATCCTTATGTAGCAAAATGGACATAAGTCCTTAGGAAGGAATGTGCTGAACTACCAGAGCGACGTCCACCCTTCTTGGCTCCTTGCTAACCCTAATAACAACATGGAATAAAACCTAAACCCTCAGCCATGTTGGCCTCGTTCGTGACCTGTTGCTTGCGGATGGTAGCCGGCAAGCAAAGGGGAACGCCGGTCTGCAATCAAGGCATGACAAGCTTTAGCGTTTAGGGCTCAAAGTTCAAGAAAAAAGGGATTTGAGGATTGGGCTGGTTGGTACGATTGCTATCATGAATGATACTAAACAAGGATGTTAGATTCTAGGTTTTGAGAGGTGAGGGTCTTTTCCACATTTAGATATGCATGTTTTCGCGGCTTGAATAGAAGGTGCAGGGTTTAAGCCAAGCACATTACATTCCCAATTGCCAAAGACGAAATCCTCATGCAATCTCCTTCCCCTACTGCAAGAAATCCTAGACTCATCCACGCAAGGTAGACAAGCCGGCAATAAGCTCGGCCCTCGGCCAAGCACCCAGTTCAACTTAGGATCAGCGGTCTACAATCATGTTGCAAGTTTCATGGAAATTCATGCGCACTGAGCCCTGACAAAGCACGACCCCAGACCGCCTAGCCTACCTGAGCCTCAAAGTATGTAGAGTAACTGCCTTTTGGGCTATATTTAAACGTTTTAGGAGATTATCTTACTTACTGTTGGGGTTTAGGTAGACATTAAACCCTACAAAAACCAAAAGACCTGAGAAAAACAACAGAAAATCCTAAAGCCCCCAGGCACCTAAATTCTGAACCCAACAGTCGTGGGCCTGGAACCCAGAACCCGTTAACCTGAACCCTGGGTGTTTAGGGTTTAGGTGTATATCAGAAAACTGTGGACATTCAACCCTAAGCCTCTGAAATCCTAAGAAGCACGAACGCCTTTAACCTTTATTCATCCCTTGATCCCTACACTCCAACACGCTTTTAAAACGAAAGCCCTACCTGAAACATCCCCAACCATGATTCCCCTAAACGCTTACAACCCTCTTCCCTCAACCCACAAACCCTAAACCCTATATATCCCTACATATCTCCTAGATAACACCTATATACCCAAACAACTGAAAAGTTTGGGATTAAGCTTCTGGGCTGGAATCTCCCAAGAAGACAGCCACCACCCTCCACACCCCTCCAGAAAAATGACTATAGTCCTCCTTAAGTACAGAGAATATGGGGTAGATGGGGATCTTATTCTTATACACCCAAAGCCAAATTCTATCTACTTAAGGGGGTCTATAAAACCCTAAACACCAAAAACATGTGGGTGACTGTCAAAATTATGGTCCCTTTTTGGGTCCCTATTATAATACGGCACCTAATATTTAGGGTACCCAAAAAGGGACCCTAATTTTGACAGCCACCCATATATCCCTAAACCCTAAACCCTAAACCTCAGCCCTACGTTAACTTTGGGACTGTGTGTCTGTGGCTCGCCTGGCTGTTCGTGAGGAGCTGCTTAAAGCGGCTCCTGGCGGCTCCAAGATTGATTCAAGGTTTTTTTTAGGGTTTAGGGGTTTAGGGGTTTAGGGTTTAGGGGTTTAGGGGTCTAGGGTTTATTGCAAAATTGATGCTCTCTTCCCTAATAACCAGGGCTAAACAAGTTTAAACTTTATTATCGAGACCCAAAAAGGAAGCCCAAAAAGGTTAAAGTTCTTCTTTTGGCTAAGTAAGGATGTATGAAATTGGGCTTTGCCATAGGGCTCCGAGTCTAAAAATCATACCTACATTGGGCCCTGAAGTCTGTTCCTAAACCCTACAGCCTAAACCCTAAACCCTCAACTAAACTGGCCTCAGAACTCCACTAAAAATCATATTTTTTGGTATTGTAATTATGGTACCAAAAATTAAAGACTATTTCGCCCCTATAGTGAACCCTAAACCCTTTAAATTGGGCTATGTGGGATTCCCAAGGCTCGGGTTATAGGGCTTAGGCTCGAGGGCTTACTTTCATGTGGGGATTGGATACGCAAAGGCTCGAATGCACTTCCTCGTTTTGACTTGCGTTTGCTTGGAGCCCTGTTATTTCTGAGGGCAGTATCATGCAGAGAGAGGCGACAAAAGGCCATGTGGAAGATCAAAGGACTCTGGAACAATATCGGCCCGATGAGTCCCTGTCAACGCTAAGAGCCGGCCTTTGATGAGTATAATTTTAGAAGCCCGACCGAGAACCTTCGAGGAAACTCCAATACTGATTTTGAAGTCCGGAACCTAGTCATACTGGATTTTGAGGATCTTGAGTGCAGCCTTGCAGTGTCAGTGCGGGCGATGGGTGGTCTCGTTGATGACATGTATAATGGGCATGTGGCGGTTGCTAAGCTGGGGTCTGCGTCCGTTCCGCCCGTATTTGTTGCTTGAGTCTGCTGTTGCACCAATGATACCAGATTCCACCCTCGTGGTTTCAACATTTGTGTGTGTCTAGCGAAGGAGTATGGAACCGCATACAAGGGTTTGAGGGGCTGCCGGTTTAGCAGCCCGGGGGTTCAGGGCTTCTGGGGTGTAGGGTTCTGGGTCCTTGGCATTGCCACAAGATTTTGGGGAAGATACTCCTAAACCCTAAACCCTACATAGCCCCTATAGAACTCTATACATCCCCCTTTGGCATTGCCACAAGATCTGATTGAACATGCTTACTAAGTCTGCAGGGCCCTACCTGCAGCATGGGGCATCACTACAGAATCCAGGCAAAATCCTCGCAACTCTCCTTCCACAAGTAGCCAACGGTTTGAGGTTTAGGGAGGTTTAGGGTTTGAGGTTCAGTGCTTCAAAGGGAAGGTAGCATATTCCCCCTAGATGTCATACAGAAGTGACCAGAGGGTCCAGTACCCAAATATCAACTACGTGCCCAAAACCAGTCAGGTTCTAGTATTTGGGACTTAAAGCCACATTCTTTGGGTGTTGGGACTCTAAGCCCCAAAACTCCTAAGCCCCTGAACCTCTAAACCCCTATTTGGGTACGTGGACCCTCTAGGGTTGGAGTAAGCTGGAGCGAGGGACGGATAGTCTCAGCGCTCCCTGGCACAAGCCCGTAATTTTGAGGACACTTGTTCTTTCCAATCTCCCCCTTGAAAGGTCCTATCTTGCTCCGAGAGAAGTTCGTCGAAAGGCCGGCCCTCCACATGTTGCCTTAACGTCCAGGGTCTAGGGGCTACAGAAACAAGAAACCCTAGACCCTAAACTCTGTAATTACCTTAGACCGGCTTAGGCCCCAGGAGTGGGTTCTAGTGTTCGGGACAGTTGGTACCAGCAGTGTTGCGAGTTTTTGTGTGAAGTCTACGAAGAAATCTTTGAATACCTGCAGGAAAGCTTTTGTTGCCTTTGCCTCCTCTTTAAAAGGGTTCGGTTCTCGTATTTCCGCAGCCTCTCGCAGGACTCTGCCCTTCCCCATGTAACACAAGCAAACATAGCGGAACAGATATGGCTTCGTGAGGTATAGGGGACTTTAGTGGCTAATGTTGAACAACGGCCCGCTTCGAGGTCCGTGGGGAATGACGATTCACTTACAACTGTTCTTGTAAGCCATCTACGAGCCCCCTAGGTCCTTTCTACGGTATATACAATTGGGGGGTATGTGGGATCACTATTTGTACTAGACAAATCCGGCCCTTAGAGATAGTCCTGACGCTTCTGACAGTAGGTACCATGGTAAAATCTGGGTTGCATGTGTTTGTAGAGGGGATTATGCAAGGACCTCCAAAATCGTCTGCTTGGAGGTGCTGTGGTCCGTGCAACTCCCACAGATTTGCCGCAGTACAACTCAGCCAAAAGCCACAAGCTTGATCCACAAACCAAAACCCTACAAACCCTCAAGCCCTTAGAGACCCTAAGAACCGTAAACCTTAAAAACCCTAAAGCCGTTGAAGAACCTAAAAACCTTGAACAATTCAGAGCGCTAAGCCCTTAAAGCTCAACTTTTACGACAGAGGCCCTAGCTCAAAGAAAGAGTCGTGCTGGAGATCTGCTCCGTGAACCTTTGCGGCTTTTCTTGAGGCTGACAAGTTATGTCAGGAACCAACATGGGACACATGTCTTTTCCGGGCTTCTGTTCCTGGAGTGGAGGAAACCACAATATCTTGAACATTTATACTCAAATACATATATGGGTAGTTGTCAAAATTAGGGTCCCTTTTGGGTACCCTAGATATTAGGTGCCGTATTATAATAGGGATCCAAAAAGGGACCATAATTTTGACAACCACCCATGTCTATATATATATACACACTTATATGTATATTACCGAGTCATGGTAGTTTGATTCATTTCAAGTTCTTCGTCGCAACCCAGCCTTGAAAAACTCAGCTTCAGGCTTGGGCTGGTGCATGTGATGTTGGGTTTAGGGTTTAGGGTTAGGAAGGGGCAGGGTAGAGGTTTGGATAGGAGGCTACGGGACTTAGTTGGAGGTCCGTAAGCATATTACTACTAAGGTAATTAAGTTGGGAGGACCTGAAAAAACGTTGTCTTTTGCTTTCCACAGGTTATGTACGGACTGAGTGTATTAAAACTTTATTTAGAGAATTGTTAACTTCACGCCTGAGGATATCAGCACGTACATTAATTCGGCAAAGCATTCTGGGGTGCGACACCCACACACCTTTCTTGTAAGTTCACATGTACAGGGACAACAAGCCGTACCTAGCTTTGAAATCGCTCTTGCATCCATAGAAGAATAAGACAAGAGCTGCGCATATGGAAAGCTCAAATCAAAACACATGCCTCATCATGCCGGAAGTTGCCAGACGTGATAAATTGTTTGAGGCATAAGGCATTCGGATGCGTGGCCAAGCGAGAAGGTAAGAACTGGGAAATGCCCACGCAGAGGCATATGCTTGGGTTGTGTGCCCGAGTCAATCGTTGCAATGGATCACAGAGCAATAAACAAGGCCAACGTTTGCCGAGATGTGTGGCGCAAAAGACGAAAAATCCTTGCAGAAGTCAGGAGTCACTCTGGCAGCATGCCAAAAAGCAGCAGCAACGACTCCACTCAACAAATGTTGCATGGCCATGTGCAAGGGAATGCAGGAATGGGTTGTAGCTAAGACGCAGTGAAGTGCCATATACTACATTCCCCAGAACTATTCAAGGACCAAATAGAAACAAGGAATGGCCTATACCCTAAACCCTAGACCGTATGCAAGCGAGGCATTTCTTCATGCTGAGCTGCTCGGACTGGAAATGGTCCATACAAAGCCGATCCCCAAACCCTAAACCCTGCAAACCCTATGCCCGAACGGCAGCTGTGAAACCTGAACGTTGAATCTTTCCGGCCTCTTTTCACTCTAGAAAGCGCACACAGCCATACACCCAAGCCCTCAAGCTGAGAATAAACAGAAATTGTCTGGGCCAAAAAAGCAATACACAAAACCTACCCAAAACTCATGACATAAACCCTATACAATGTCTATTAAGCCTAAACCAAAATCAACAACCCCTCTGCGGGGTCCTATATAACAAGCTTGTCCACTTTTGCCGATGTAGGGTTTAGGGAAGTGTACCTATCATTCAACTATAAGCATATAGGAGGACCTATGGAACTTCTAAATGGGTTATAAATACAATTCCAAAAGGTTGTTCCCTCAACAGGGGCCTCAAGCCAGACCCCGAAATCGCTCCAACGACCGCAGATGGGTCATACTTACCCGCTGACCTCCAGGCCTTGCAAACAGTCCTGGTTCTCCTGCGTGGTCGCAGAGGGCAAGTGTAGAACGCAAAAAAAAGCGTGCAGAAGCAGGCGCCTCGGCATTCCTAACCCTGAACCCTAAACCCTGTTAAAACCCAAGCCATGAATCCATGAATGCTACATCCTAAACCCTGAGCCAGATCCCCAAATAGTTCACCCACCCGAAACCGCAAACCCTCAATCTTGAACGCTGCACCTCCGACCGAGCCTAATGCCATGAGCCCATTACTTCCTGAAGCCTAACTCAGAACCCTAAACCTTAAACCCTAAACCCTAAAATCTGAAGCTTATAAACCTTAAACCCTAAACCTTAAACTTTAAACCCTAAACCCTAAACCTTAAACCCTAACCCCCAAACCTGGGCCAGGGACACGGAGATCACTACTCAGCTTTAGGATGACGTCGCACAACGCCTGAGGATCGACGCATTTAGGGTGACATGAGCTACAGTCAATAGCTCCCATGGGCTCAGGGTTTAGGGGTTTAGGGTTTAGGTTCAATAGCTCCTACATAATTTAATGGACATGGGTCCCTCATTAGGGACTATACTACACTACAAGAGGGACCCTTATGTCCACCCTGAATGGTCCCTTGGTAGAGGGGTGCCCTCATTATGAGTTGCTAAGGGGCTACGAGAAGGATAAGCATGGTTATAAGTATTATGAAATATAGTCCCCCTCGAGTAGATAGGACATGGGGTATATGGGGATCTTATTTTAAAATGCGTACCCAACGCCAGCCATATTCTATCTGTTTAAGGGGGACAATAAGCTCGATTTATGCGACTTATAGCAATAAATTAACTCGGGGGCCCCTCCTTGTATCCTTTGGGCTCCAAGTAGCCGAATGTAGGACTGTGTTTTGTACACTGGTGCCCCAGGGCCCCAGGGTAAGGGTCCATTTATACAATGTCCAGTTACTTGGGGTTTTGGCCACAGGGATTGGCACTACAGCTTTTGGGGAAGTATAGCATTCCCAAAACTAGGGGCGCCCTTTTTTGGAGTTTCTGAGGGTTGGACGTTTAGGGGTTAGGACAGGAATTTCTATTATGAGGGTCGTACTGCATTGGGATGGAAAGAAGTACCTTCCATTTATGGAAACCCGGTTGCGCGCGAGTGTAAGCGCTGCCACTGCATTGCAGCATGCCATAAATGCAGTCGATACTGAAAATCCTGCATGACCCAGGCAATGTTGATTTTGAGAACTATGGTGCCGTAGTATGCTAGGGCGAAGGTCATGCAAGGTTTCTAGTATCAGCAATGAAAATGATCATGATAGGCTGGATTGTCAACTTTGCTGCTGTCATCATCAGTGGGTAAGTTCCTAGAAATTGTTGTCATTCCAACCCCTAACCCTGAACGCTAAAATCTACACCCCTAAGCCCCTGAACCCCTAAACTCAAAATCCAAAACAAACCACTGACCTCCACACCAGAAGATATCAGATAGGCACGCATACTTGCGCGGAGGAAGCAGCTATCCGTGCTTACGGCTTAGGGTTTAGGAATTTAGGGGCTTGGGGCTTAGTGTTCAGGAGTTTAGGGGCTCAAGGGTCTCGCAAGGGTTTAGGGTTCAGGGCTTAGACATATAATACTGCTGATGGACAACATGCTGGAGCGCCCTAAGTGTACTATAGTACCATAATTCCTCGTTTTTAGGTAAATGGGGTCATGCAGCATCTTGTCCACCACCTGGGCTTAGGGCTCAGGGTTTAAGGTAATAAGCCCTACGCCCTGACCCCGAAAATGACTCCTGCTGAAAAAAAGCTCTGCTCCTGCGAAAAAAAAAATATCTGAGGCGATTCAGAATTTTACGGTTTAGGGTTTAGGGTTTCCGAAGACTAGAATTATTTTGTGGGGACCCAAGTTAAAAAGTGTCCGTGGTTTGGAGGTCTAGATTGGGGACCCCCAATTTACAGAAACTCCCAATATTACCTACACTGGCCCGAAAGTCTGTAGAGCTCACATATGGTCATATAGTCCGCTACTTGGTCATGAGAAGCTCTGTCGTTTAGGGTTTACGGGTTTTGGGTTTAGGATTTAGGGTTCAGGGCTAGGGTGAAAACCTACATAGACCCTCCGATGGAGTACCTCTCTGTAGGTTCTAGTAAGAACCACAAACCAAAGGCCATGCCAAACCCAAAACCGGAACTGCATTCATTGGAGTCTCCAGTGGGCTGGAATATTGAAATGATGGGGTTCAGGGTTTAAGGTTTAGGGTTTAGGGTGCTATCCTTTCTCTTCTTAGGTCTTGAAGGAGGGGGATACGGATTTTCCAGCTTCTGGGCTTCCACTGCAGCTGTAAGCGCTAAGCCCAGGACCTCACAGAGAACTCCTTGTTGGGTGCTTTATTTGATACGTAATAAAGTACTTTAATTGATATGTAATGATAGTAATAGTCACATCAATGATATTAATAACCACAAAAAACCATTAACAAAAACAAAGAGAACCACAAGGAGCCCTTAAACTAATGTAAACCCTAAATCCAGAACCCTTACCCCGAAACCCTGAACCTTTAACCCTAAACTTCATAACGGTCGCCCACCTCTGCAACACATCTCAGGCCCTTGACTTGTGCCGTCGTCTCCTACAAGGTTGAGTGTCTCACATGTAGGCCTTAAGATCTACAGTTTTCTGCTTGGGGTTTGGGATTTAAGGTTTGAGGTTTAGAGTTTAGGGTTTAAGGTTTGGGGTTTCGGGGGAGTCTTGGATTTAGGGGTAATGGGTTCAGGATTTGGTGCAACTTCCCTGAGGTCTTCTGTCCGGCAAGAGTTCCCCAGCACCTCAAATCCGACGTGCTATATACTTTCTGGGTGACTCTGGCCGCTGATCCTTGCGCTAGGTGACGTATGCTGCATCCAAACCTCCCTACAGGCATGGCCTAGTGCAGCCGTCAGGCCCCCCCCCTTCCTGTAATAGTGACTATACAGGATAGTGCTGCTTATCTTCGGGTCATCTTATATTCCTATCCTACCACTATTACAGGGTGGGGGGTCCTCCTAAGGTATAGGGTATCACGATGTTACTGAGTAGGGCCCAAAACCAGTCAGAACACAATATTTGGGACCTAGAACCTCAACATTTGAATGTTGGGACCTTTAACCCTGAACAACACACGATCTATCGACGTATCTATATACACTATATCTGTGCACATAGATCTACATGTGAATGCAGGATAAAATTCGCCTTCATAACGCGGAGACCACCCAGATAGGTTCGGTCCCCATCGGTTCTGCAAGGTTTCGGCATATCTGTTTTTGCCAAAGAAAACGATTTTGAATCTCACAACCAGCTTGGACATGTTGCCTCTTCCATAGATGTAGCCTATCACTCATATCATTCCTTTGACGAGAACCTTGTATTTGGATACTTGGACTCTCACCTTCTTGCTTATGTTTGGTTAGCTGGGAATGAAGGAATAGAAAAGAAAATGGAAACTACTACAATGGGCTATATAGGGACTGCTACAAAGGATCCCTTCCCTGATTCCTAGCTAACCAAAGGTAAGTATGGCGACACAGGGAGCTTTTAGTCATAGGCCAGTATGCTTCCTACACAAAAGGATCTGGACACACAACGTTTCCGGGGTACGTGTGGTTTAAGGCCAAAATTGTTTTAAGGCTTCAGGTAGCCTTTATAGAGCTTATACCCTAAACCATATAGCTTTCGGTGGGGTCTGGGCTGTACGCTTTACGTAGGGTTGAAAGTTTAAGCCTTAGGCTTTGGGTATTGACTCTTGTAAGAGTGATGTTTGATTTGGTCTTGAAATGGCTCACCATAGCACCCTAGGGTGCAATTACTACTACCAAAACTATTCTTACTGGTGGTTAGTAGGGAATATAATCCCTTTATGATACATAGCAAATTCCCTATTAAACTTCAGTACGTGTTGGGTGACTGGACACTTTGGGTCATGCAAAGCCCCGCCGGCGCCTCGATAGTGAAGTCCTTGTGTCTCATCACCACCTGCCACTGGCAAAGGAGAGTGAAGCCTAAGGCTTAGCCCGGCTTCAGAGTTTTCCTAGGGCAGCCGTGTAGTTAGGAAAATAATTCTTTCATGTGAGCAGAAATGCCTGATTGTTGTAGGCACATCTGTTACTCTAGGTAGAGCCTTAGCCTCGAACCTAAACTCCAAATCGCTGCTGGGTGCAACGCTCTGGCTAGTGATTTAGGCAACTGTAGAAGAGGGGGACGATTTGGAACTGGGCTTCTGACCTTTCCACTCCTCTCCTTACAGAGTAGAACCCCCAAAACCCTAAACCGTTTCAATACCCTTTACCGTGTTTGTCAGGGGAGTGTAGGCTCTACGGACCCCAACATTTTATGAACATCTAGGGTTTACGCCTCAGGGATTAGAGACAAGAATTTTGGGGAATCTTGGCCGGCTTGCGCTTATCTCAGGCATTCAAACCTACCCCCAAGCCCCACTAATTATGCCCTTAGAAGCTCGAGACCCCCCCCCCCAAAAAAAGCTGATTCTCGAACTGCACATTACCGCTAAGAAGTCCGTAACATGCTCCCTGCATAAATGTCCCTGTATACTCCACAAAGAAACCCTCAACTCGCAAACTTGATCTCTAAAACCCTCAGCCGTCAGCCCTTTACCCCCTTAACTCTAGACCCTAAGCCCTAAATAGTAGCTTCCATTTTCTTTTGCATTTTCCCTATATATTCCCTATAGACAATCTCCTGCCTCCGCTTCGAAAACGCGGTATTCGGCCATCCACTTTTTCCGATGCGTCACTTCCTCTGGCCCAGCAAACTTCGCAGAGGCTACTCTTAAAGTAAAATGGGGCCTACACAGAAGGGCACCGTTTTAAGAATAACCCAGGCTTTCTCGAGAAGGGAGCCTGTGGGGTTCCATTATAGATTGGAGAAGGGACTTACCTATCCCATGCCACCAAAATATTCAACCCCCCGACTGGATTAGCATTTTGCAGGGTTAACCTCCAATATTGCAACAGAGGATTTCCTTGATAAGTGTTCGTTATCCGGAACCAGGGTTTTCAGATTTGCCGTCCTGCATCTGGATGATGCTCACCCTAAGGGTCCAAGTACCCAATAATCATATACTTGCCCAGCACCTGTATAAGAACAGTATTAGCCAAAAACCGGGTACCTGACTATTGGGTACTTGGGCCCTTTGGGTTAGAGACAACATGTTTGTAGTTTGTCCTTGTTGTATAACCCTATGGGTAGCACGCAGAAGGCGTTAGGACAGGTTGACATCACGTTAGTGACAGGACCATGTAAACATGATTCACGCATTTCATGCGATTTTCTGCACAAACGCCTGAAAAGCCATCCACCGCCAGTGGTTCTCGAGTTTCAGTTTTTCACGTGCTGAAACGGGTGCCCACGCCATATTCACAGGCCGCGTGCCCACACTATTTGGGGTCAAACCTCCAAAAGTTCCCTTGAAGGGCGCTGGGTACAACCCTAAAGTTCCCTAAGCTCGAAACTGTTGGGCTGTAACAAGTATCAACTAAGGGTGGTTTCTTCGACGCGCTTGGACTCATAGAGTAACTTGCTTTGGGCTTAGCGCTTTGGTTTTTAGGGCTGGAGGTTCGGCGCGTTTTTTTTTGTAGGAAATCGTTGCTGAAGGTAGGCGTTCAGAGTGAAAGTCGCTTCCAGAAATACCTGAAACTCCTCGCTAAAAGCTACTTCAGCCCTGATGGGCACACGGGAGTTTCTCAAAATTGCAACTCCGAACATCTTAGAAGGGAACCCCACAGTTTTTCGTAGTTCCCAAGGTTCTCTTGGGTTTTGGGCGCCCCCTAATAGAGGGCTTAGGGTTTAGGGTTTAAGGTTTAGGGAACGCCACATTGCTCTGGAAATGCACAGGCCGGCGCTCGTCGCACGGCCCCGTGGTAGGCCATCATACCTGAGGGGCTCGCTATGAACATGAACCTGTGCTGGCTGGCTCAAAACGTCGTCTGTCGTGGAGTTTTCAAGGAAGATACCCTAAACCCTAAAAAGGAACATGGAAAGTGAATATCATGCCTGAATCAGAGGATTTGAGTCTGCTCTCACACAAGTCACAAAACTATCTGCAGAATTCAGGTCCCCAGGCCGCACGCGAATCTTTTCTTGTATTCCTGGTTTGGGACGGTACACTTCCAAATCCCATCTGGGGAAGCAAAGAAACATATCAAAACAAGATTCGGTTGGGGTCTAGGGTTTACTGGGTTGCTGTTAACGAACTTGCTATAATAAGGAAGCCCTACTATTTGCGATGTACCCATAATGTGGTGACTTACTCTGCGGTTCCTTATCAGCAACCCAGTTTAGGGGCTGTTTTAAATTGAGTCAAACCTCCCAAGCTCCGGCCAAGCCATGACGGATGTTTTCCTAGTGTTAAGGTTTTAGGGCTTGGGCATGTTCAACTGGAAATGGGAGAATGGATCCCAATCGGAGCCCAAAATTGACCTAATCTTGTCCCCATGAGAGCCTCTGCAAACTATTTCCTGTCCCAAATTCGCAGGTCTAGGTTTTTTTTAGTTTTGGGCTTGGAGACTAAGATCATAACCCTAAACCCTAAAGCCTTAAACCCTAAACCCAGATTACAAGGTGCGCTCCTCCCTTACTTTCTTCCAAACCACAACTCCTTTAGCCTGCAAGGTTCTAACTTGAAAGTTTCCAAAATTTGGGCTCAGGGTTTAGGTTGGGTACTGCCCCCAACCTAAGTAACAGTTGGATATTAATTATAATATGGTTATCTATAGCCCCTAATAGGACCCCTAATATAAACTGTTACTGGGTGGGGGCAGTACCCAAGGTTTGGGGTTTAGGAGTGCCTACAAAGAAAAAAGGGTTATCTTACGTTGAGTTCTATACTGGCGGCCACTGTTTAATGAAACACAAAGACGGAACCCTCAAAGACCAGTCTCCTCTAAAATCACGGGCTTGTTTGACTTCTGTGCCCCTCCCCTTTCAACACAAGTGCAAAATAATGCAGCCTCCAGCTAAAACAGCATGAAAACCCGACCCAGAATCCTGGATTTCTACAATCCAGACATCGGTCCTTCAGCCATATCCCTCACTCCGAAACTATAATCCGCAAAGCCGTATGATTGCTACACCGCATTCTCATGCCCAAGCTTTAAACCCTAAGCCCTAGAACCCCAGCCCAAAATGCAAACCCTAAGCCTAAACTCTATAAACTCTATAAACCCTACAGTACGGACCTAACAAACCCCATAAACTTCAAATCCTACGTCATCCTAAACCCTAAGTTCCAACCTTGAAAACCCAAAGCTCTGAGCCAGTCACCCAAGCCAAGAATTGCCAGAACCATCATGTGAGTGTCTTTGAAGACGCTTTCAAACCTGGTAAAGTTAGACTTGGTTTTGGATCCCTTTAAATGGGTTTATAGGTTCTATAAGGCATACATATAGATCGGGCGCTTTAGGGTCTAGGGATTGGGCGTTTGGAGTTGCGGAACTTGGGTTTGAAGCTTTTTGGTCTAGGCATTCAAGGCGTAGAGTTTTTGGTTTCAAGCTTTGCCTACCAAAAAAATAGGATTTTGGAGCACAGGCCTGGGAAGAAAGTGTTCAGGGCTATGCCGGCCATTTTATCCCAAGACCACGAGCTGAAATGTAGCCGGTGTGGGACTCTTTAGCCCTAAGCCCTAGACCCTAAACCCTCAACCACCGTTTGAAGGTGGCGTCGGGTGAGTTCTTCCGCCCAGCCTCAATGCATCAAACCCTGCAAGCTCCTCGACGCAAATTTCCAAAGCCAATTGAGCTACAGTCTAAACTCCTAGTATCCCCCCTACTAACCCCTATAGTAGTCCCCTATATAATCCCCTATGCAACCCCCCCAAACGCCTCAAATTAGGACCCCATCATCATCCCATTTTTTGTGGGGTTGGCAAAAACACCTCACAAAAGCCCGCAGCCCAAAACCCCAAATTGTTTATCCTAAACGGCTTACAAAAGGTCCCAATGCAACCCAGCTTTTGCTGAGAAGACACGGTAAGTGTTGTGTGTAATGACTGACCAAAAATTGAAGAGGGCTTCGGGTTCCGGCGCATACTCTACTACAGGTATATCAGGACAATGAGGGGATGAGACTGGCATCTTCTCCGTGATCTGCAGTACTTGGGAAGCTGTAAATAACTAGGCACATCCTTTCTTGCAAACTGATCTGACTGATCTGAGCATCCCTATGAATGAACGCCTAGACCCTAAACCCCTAAACCCTAAGTAACTTGACATCCTGCGATGATGGAATCCAAGTGGGGCTGTAAAACAAGCCCGTTCCCAAGCTTAGTATCCTTAACATTGTTATCGGTAAATCTCCTCTGACAGGGGTTACTCTAGAAAAGCCGTTGTCGGTAATTTTCCTCCGGTTATTGGTGAAGGCTTTTTATGAAATGGACAAAACTTAAGTGGCCCACCAATTCTAAACGAAGAGGCGCGGGGTTATTTTACTGTCCCAAGTGAGGATGGGTGCTAGGCAATACCCTTTCCAACTCTCCGAAAGCTTCGATAGAAATGTCTCAAGCCACAAGCTCTACACCTCACATCACGAAAGCCCGAATAGATGTAGGCGCCTATACAATACGACTTTGGGATCTATGCTGCAGTTTTGCAAGCGTTGCAAGGGAAAATCCTTCGCTGCTCAAGCATTTGCATTCAACACCATGGCGCATTCCCAGTTTCGGTTGTGTTTCGGATGTTCTTCTGGAATTGTGTTCCCTGCGATTAGTAAGTATTTGGGCTTCTGCAGTCATCTCAAGGCCCACAACCCCACAGTTGAAACCCAGAAAGGCTCCTGTCATGCTCATGATCATGATGAGGAGGATCATTGATGATGGGGTGATGCCTCAACGCCAAAGCCAAAACCCTGAAACTTAAACCCTAAACCCTAAAACACCCTAAAACACACTAAAACACACTAAAACACACTAAAACACCCTAAACCCTACAACACCCTAAAACACCCTAACCCCTAAAACACCCAGGCACAGGTCAATGATTGAAAAATAACATGCCAGCTCTGCACGATGCAGTTCACCAGATAAGGCAGTACAGCCTTGGGATGAGCTTTTGCCAGGACCCTCCTTGTACCCTTAATTGGGGATACATGGTCCCTAATAGTGGGTATTTAGGCCCTAATAGAGGGTAGGAAGATGGTCTAGGTGGAGAGAGGGGGTTTTGAGTTTAGGGTTTAGGGTTTAGGCCCCAGGGATATTGAATATTTTCCCTAATGGCTTTAACAAAGGACCCTATATATTACTATTTTGGAGAGAGGTTTAGATTGCAGTATTTAGGATTTAGGGCCCAGGGTAAGGGTTCAGTCCTGTTTAAGGGTTTAGGGTTTACGGTTTAGGATTTAGGGCTCAGGGTTTAGGGTTCAGTGTTTAGTGTGAATCCTAGATGAGTGGAATGTGCGCGCTGCGCGCAAAAAATGCTCTCCAGGCTCTCCCAGATTTAAGTTCAACGTAAGATTGCCTACGATTACAATATCTCTGGGAGGCTCACGAATCTGGGGGGCTGCAGGGAATGCATTTGGCGACCCACGTTCGCTGTGGGATTCTTATCCTGGAACAAACTGTTAAGCAACCCTAAACAATTGGATATACTACCAGTTGGAATACACATGGGCAAAGTAATAGGCATGCATGCACCAAAGCATGACTACATAAGTTGATGCATTATTGGTGTCACTCTTTGTCCGCATATCACATTGTGTCCCAGCAGGAACAACATTCCGCCAAACAGATCCTAAATACCCCAAACTCTCTGGAAGATCGATGAAGGCGGGTGTATGGTTAACGGCCCAGAGATGGTTGGCAAGGCATTCGCATCTAGGCCACAGTGCTGTATATCAATACGTATTTGCAAGCTCTTTCTGGATTACGGACATGGGAATTTGTTGAAATCCGGTTCCCAACACAAGAGAAACGTACCCACAGGGTCCATGCAGGTATAAGGGATACACTTGGGCCTTAAAGTAAGTATATGGGAACCCCTTTGGGCCCTAAGTATATACCATATACCTACATGGACCCTTTGGGGTATGCTTACATACACGGTTTTGGGTTTAGGGCCAGCAGGCTCAACCGCCAGGGCTTACACGGTAAGATGGCCTGAAGAATGTTGCACAAATAAGGCCAGTTCTGATTCATAAGCCTGCCCTAAACAAGTGGAGGATGCTTAGGGTTCAGGGTCCCTTAATCACACTTGAGTAGTGTGTTTTTGGTGGTTGAACCTAGTAAGATTTTATTCCTTATATAAAATACTATACCCCAAAAGGAGGATATAATCTTACTCTATAATGGGTACCATAGTATCCCCAAATAAAATACTACTCATTTGGGCTGAGTTGCTTGGGGGCATCCTGGAGGATTTGAAGAAGGATCTGACTGGGTTTCCAGAACAAAGGGACAGAGCACGGAATTATTCCGTTCCTCCATTGCTATTGTTCCGTTCAGGTAAAAGTTCGCTCTATTCCGAGCCCAATTCTTAATCAATTTGGAATGGTCCCTGATAAGGCCCTAGTTTGGAATAGTCCCTACGAAGGCCCTGAATCACTACCCAACATGAAGCATCCGTTGCACAAGGACAGAAAGTACGTAGGGCCGCTTGTGGGGTGGAAAGTAATCCTACACCGAAGACTCTGAGGAGATTCTCCACTTCAAGGCTGTGATCCTTAAAGCGATCTCCAAGCATGGGTTTTCTTGGATTCTGCCGGGGTTTTTGAGACAGGAACTTGCCCTGAGGCATCTAAAGAAGGCTACAAAAGCTTTGAAACCTTGAACCCTGAACCTGTGAGACGCCAAACCCCAAAGCGGTGCTTTTCTGGGTTGCTGTTGAGGAACTTAAATTAAGTTACTCTATTGGGGAAACCCTATTATCTACTATATATACCCATTCTGGTAACTTATGTTAAGTTCTTTAACAGCAACCCAGTTTTTCCCTGCTCCGCATCACAGTTTCTGCTACGAGTCCCGTCTCCGTAGCAGAGGGCTCACTTGTCTTTCCTGGGCATGCTGCACATGAAGGGTTGTATGTGGAAATAACATGAAGGGTCGCTACGTGGGGTCCCCTTTAAGACTGTAAACCCTAGACCATCCTAAACCTAAACCCCTAAACTCTGAACCTTAAACAATATACAGTGTTGAAGGACTTGACATGGCTATGTAGCGTTGATGTCAGGACTTCGATGCCTGGATGTACCTCTTCGCCTTGAAACAACACCCATCCCTCTGACAATCTGTGTTCCACTAGTTATAGTAACACAATATTTGGAACATGCATGTTCAGGATCAGTGCTTTTGAAGTTAATGAATTCGGGACACACTGCGCGAGCTGGTGATGGTTCTGCTGGATCTGTTATCTCCCTACCGTTCTTCAGAACCATACTCTCTGAAGTATATTGGGGTCCCCCCATTTTGGGATACTACCATGTGGGGGCCACCTACATAATGGGGTTGCTTTGAGAAATTTCCATGGCATCGACTGCAAAAAGAACTTGTCAGCGTAGCCGATACCGGAACTCGCCAGTAGCAAGGGTTGAGGGTTTAGAGCTTTAGGGTTTTTTGGGGGCTTAGGGTTTAGGGCAAAAGTTGGAATGCCCAGAACTCTATGCGGCTTGGCGCTTTAGGGTTTAGGATGCACTTCGTCATTAGCATCTCGTCCTTCGCACGACACTTGAATCCATCGTGGACGCCGAAAGGGTCCAACAAAGGTAAGGTGCAGCAGCGGCATACAAGAGAAACGTGCCGTGTTAATGAATGATGTATTTCCTCCACACCATTCACCCTGAACCCTAACCTCGCATGATGCCTGAGAGCTGAAAACGGTCGCGTCGCCCTATGTTTTGACTTCGGGGTTTAGGTTGGATTTGGAACGTTGACTTCCAAAACGTGTGAAGAACTTTGCTGAAGGTTTAGGGCTGCTACCCCGTCTGGACTGTGGACCCATATGTCTTCCAACGGTCCCGTGACCCGAACCCCTATATACTACAAGGGGAGGAGGGTTCAATATCTGGGTGCGCGGCGGAAGGCACACTGACGCCTCTGACGACCTCAAGCGTTTTGCAAGGAAATTTTCAGAAGCCTTCTTGGGGGTCTCACAGACGGCATAAGTGAACCCGAAACCCTGAACTTCCAAACCCGGCTCAGTGGGAACTGCAGGGAGGCTACGCATGTCCCAACGATTTAGAACACGTCAAAACGAGTCGGGTGTCGCGGTTTGAGGCATGGATTGCGCCTTCAAAGCCTAATCAATAGATTCGTACAATGATGGGTTGATCAAAGCCTTGCAAGTGTGGCTACTATTGATCTACCGTGTAGGGTTTAGGGTTTTCGAGTTTAGGGTTTACAGGGTTTGGGGAGACAGCAATTGGATGTGTCCAACTTCTTGATCCTCCTGTGCTGCACACAGCGGCACCCTCCGTATAGGCGTTTCTCGGACTGTGTGGACATATGACATATGGGGGAAAAACTGAAATTTTGATTGTAGCCCTACTTGATATCTTTCCGTATATGCTTCACCTCAGGAGGGGTACAAGCCCAGGGGAAGCCAGACTCTAAACTCTAACCCCTGAGCCCTAAGCCCTAAACACTAGCCGCATTCCTATAGAAAGGCAACAGGATCCTTTCTATAGTACAGAAAGGAAGCCCTCACCCCAAGAAGTTCATATAAAGGATCCCTAAAACGGACCTAAAAACCTCGAACCTACCCTAAGCCCTGAACACATGGGTCGAAATGGCTAGTTGGTCTCCTGGAGCAACATCCTGACACGCAAGCCCACCCCGAGCCCGGAACTTTAGGTTCAGGGTTAAGGACAAGATTTCATGCCAAGGCACCATTTGCACTCCTCCTTTCGACCTTCGTTGACTGCTGACGGCTACCGGTAGGACTTATGGGGTCCAGCCTAACTTGGAAGAATCCTGGAAGTACAAACCAGTGGGTTCAAAACTATGGTGGCTCATGGGTAAGGGTTGGGGCGAAAGACCTAAATCCCAGATCCCTAAACCCTAAACGGGTCCAAGCGAAGAACCCAAGTCCACAACCCCGACACCTTGCAGAGCTGATCTGAGCTATAGTCTAAACTCCTTAGGGGTTGTATTGGGAGTTATATAGGGGACGACTATAGGGGTTATTAAGGGGAATACTAGGAGTTTGGACTATGGCTCATATGTCCATCCATGAAAGGTTCAAGCAAAGAACCAGAATGCACGCACCAGAAACCTTGCAAAGCTGACATGTCCATCTGTGGAAAAGACTAAGAACGTGGGCTTAAGGTCAAGTGAGCAAAGCTAGCGCTTCATACTCAAGATGTTGCCCCCCCTGTCCACCTAAAAGTTGAAGAAGTCCCGTGTGAAGCCAGGTGGAGGGTTGGATTGTCGTGTCAGAAAGTAGAACCCGGAAGTCAGTGAAAAAAACAAGATAAAGAGGCTTGTCCCCTCGGCTAATGATAACCCCCCCTCGATGATGAACATGCCCCCCGTTTTGTAGTGGTACTTTATATTGAAACGTTACAGAATGGTACTATTTATGGGCCGTGTGCATCATGAGGGGGTGGATTAAAGGGTGCAAGATTTCAGGTACAACCCTTGCGTTCTGCAATTCCCCTTCAGTGCAGTCAATCCATAGGAAGCCCTGGAAAAAGGGTTTCAAGGATGTGGTGATAAACTTCGCGAAGTTTGGCTCCTTCGAGCTGTTCCTACCCCCTTACTCCGATCACATTCATTCTTACATCCCTAAACACTACACCCCCTAAACCCTAAACTGCATCCCCAGACTGTCCTTCAACAACACTGCTCAAAAAGTACCTACAACACAAAAACACCTAGCCACAAACAATGTAGTGCGCTAAGATAAAAGCAAAGAACTGTCAAGCTCCAATGGCTTCATTCTTGAACGCAGTGCCCAGGCAGACCTATCCCCTGCACCCTTAACGCCAAACCCTAACCCCTGAACCCTAGACCCTAAACCCTTAAACCCTTAATCCCTGAACCCCTGAACCCCTGAACCCCTGAACCCCTAAACCCCTAAACCCCTAAACCCTTAACCCCTAAACCCCAAAGCC
>CAJNIZ010046125.1:3327-16682 GCA_905231905.1 Symbiodinium pilosum | reverse complement strand
CAGGTCATGCAGACTTTGACACAGTAGGTCCCCAAACCGCCCTAAACCCTGAGGCCCCAAACCCTGAACCCTGAACCCTAAACCCTGAACCCTGAACCCTACCCTTAAAGATTAGGCTTTCATCAGGCCTTGGCTACTAGCAACTTTACAAGGCAACCTCTCCACCCTCTTTTGTTTCCCAATATCCTTGGGACCTAAGGGTTTAGGGAACCCTTAGGGTTTAGGGTTTAGAAGTGAGGTTGTTTTCAACGGCACAAATCTAGTCCTAAACCGAGAGCCCTGTCTCTGAACCCTGAACCCTAAACCCTAAACAGTATTGAGGGGCCCAAAACAGAACAGAGTCTAAGAAAAGGTAATGACATCCAGCTTGAATCTTCCCATTAGCAAACCCCAGAAAGTAGGTATATCCCCCAAAACCTTCAACCCTAAACCCTAAATAGTAGTTTCCATTTTCTTTTCCATCAACCCTGTATATCCCATATACAACCCCCACATAACCACTAAGTATTGTGACGCAAAGCCTTGCCTCCACCCTGGTCTTCACAGGTATCCTTCGGATGGGGCTTTGGGCTTTTGTGTAGGCCCTAAACCCTAAACCCTAAACCCGACACCCTAAACCCTGAATATAGGACCCATGTAGGGCCATGTTTCCGGGTTTTAAAGGCCTCCCACTTGGGAGTTATGATGCTCTGGTATGCTGAGGTCTTACAGGGCTGTCCCTTGGGATCAGCCCGCGCCAAGGGAACGACCCTTAACCAGTCCTAGAGTAAGCCAGAGAACGGCTTGAGTTACGTTACAAAGACTTGACCAGACAAGGACCGTGTGAGTGATCCAAGTATCCAAATAAACGAGCGTCAGGCCCCAACTACTACATCCTGACTGGCCTCTGGCACATGGAACCATAGCTATTGGGTACTTGGACCCTTCGTGTATGTGACCCTACACCCTAAGTCCCTAAATAGCACCATGGGGGACTACCAACCGGGAGCAGGGAACCTTATTAGGGGTCCCTCCAAAGGTTAGGGTTTAGTGTCCTTAGATGCTTTGGGCTTCCCAAACCTCACATCCAAAGGTCGTCGCAAATCTTCACTCTGAAGGCTACCTGGCGCTTAGTCAGTAGAGAATGAGGAAACGGAACCTGCCTTAGTCCCTGTATAATTACCCCCCACAGAAAGTAGTAGATTGCATGATCCCTTCCTAAAACCTTGTCTCCAAGCCCTCAACACTAGGTTGCCCGTGGTTTTGGGTTTCAGGGTTTAGGGTTTTACGGTTTAGGGTCCCAGCAGTAGGTCCTGACGCCTTGACCTCAACCCTAAAACCGACATCCTGATCAAAAAAAGCCACCATACAAAATCCAAATGCCTGAACACTAACACACGGTTCCCAACATCCCTGTTGGGGTATGCAGGAAATGACCCCCTGTTGTTGAACCTATATCTCAAAAATAC
Organism: Symbiodinium pilosum; assembly: GCA_905231905.1. Taxonomy (NCBI): domain Eukaryota; class Dinophyceae; order Suessiales; family Symbiodiniaceae; genus Symbiodinium; species Symbiodinium pilosum. Next base: position 15,234 of record CAJNIZ010046125.1, on the reverse strand, counting down.
GCTAAGTTGCATGTTGTTTTCTATTTCTTCATTCCCTACGAACCACCCTAAACCCTATGGTAGCTTCCATATTTTTCTTCCATTCCCTACGAACACCCTAAACCCTAAGACGAAAACCCTAGACCCCAAATAGTAGTTTCCATTTTCTTTTCCATTATCCCAATAGACCCCCTACATAACCCCCAAACCCTAAACCCTAAACCTACTATCCCAAGGTGCAAGCGAATCCCCAAACGTTTTGTGGCGCTCCTCCGTACTGATGGGCTCAGAGTTGGTATTGCAGCCACACCAAATCTCCGTACCTGGTTTAGGGTTTGGGGGTTTAGGGGTTTAGGGTTTAGGGGTTTAAGGGTTTAGGGTTTAGGGTTTAGGGGTTTAGGGGTTTAGGGTTTAGGGTTTAGGGCTTAGGATCAGGGAGTTTTCCTTTGTACCCTGAAGGTTTGGGTCCCCAAGCCATGGAATATTGCCCTTAATGAGGGTATTTGGGACCCAAAACCTGGGGTTACACACATGCAGGCCACTGGCTTAAAGGCTTTGATCGGAGGAGGGTTGGGGGTAGGCGGAGGTTTAGGGTTAGGAGTTGGAGTTTAGGGGGGATTAGGTCTTGGGAACTTCAGGATTGGGGATTACGTTTGGGGGTTGCAGGGTTTCAAGCTAAAGGATTCCGCGTGTAAGGCTTGGAAACTTAGGGTTTGGGGGGTTTAGGATTTAAGGCTTTGGGGTTTGCGACTTGTGGTTCTGGCATTTCGGTTGAAAACTTGCAAGTCTTCAACTTCAACTTGGGATTTCTTTGCGGCAACCATGGGTACAAGATAGACTTAGCGCCCACACTTGGCAACTAGGCCCTGCGCGCTATGCATCCGTGGCGACTGGGGAATTTCCCAACAGCCCTACACCCTAAACCCTGAAATCCTAAACCCTTCACCCTTGCGTATCTAAGCCGTACTCTCAGCCCTGAGCCTGGAAATGTGATCAAGACTCCTAAACACTAAACCCTAAACCCCCAAACCCTAAACCCTTAGCTCCCTGGACCCTGAAGTGAAATTCCCTTTTAAGAACTCCCAAGGAGGTATGAAATCCCAAAGCCTAACCTCTAAAGCCGCGCCTTTCTTAGCTGTCTTCCTCTTCTTGCAGTCCTGCGTAAAGGGGGTGCAGCATGCCAAGGAGGCCTTGGGTTAAGGGTTTAGGGTGTTAGGGTTTAGGGTCTTGAGGTGAGTAACCCTGTACTTAAAAGCGGTGAAGATACCAGAGGCGTAGGTATCTGGGCGAAGTTGAATCTCCACGTGCCGCGAAAGGCTCAAGACATTCTTGACAGTACGATTGATTGGTGGACACGAGGGGTTCCAAGTTTAGGGACTAGGGTTAAGGGATTAGGGTAATAATGGGGAATCAAATGGAGAAGGAATCGAACAATTACATGGAAACTGGGAGGATCTTGTAAGGCTTGTAGGGTTTCTACCAAAATCCTGCATGACACTAGGTGCCTTATACCTGGGGCGGCGTTCAAGCTACTTAGGATTGGTCCCTTTACCCAACGAGCCCTAAGCCCTAAACCCTTACTTTGGGAAATACCTAAACCCTAGGCTCCAAATAGTCCAAACTATAGATGTAGCCCCAGGCAAGTAGCATAAGCTTTAGGCTTTACGCTTAGGGTTTAGGGTTCAGGGCTTAGGTTGCAAGATCTGCCTAGAGAACCCGACAACCCTGCACCCTAAATCTTAGGTCCTAAACCCTAAACTGTAGACCTTAACCCTAAACCCTAAATCTTAGGTCCTAAACCCTAAGCTGTAGACCTTAGACCCTAAACCCTAACCCCAAGACCTAACCCGACCTGGTAGGTACTGTTATGTGCCTACAAGCAGAGGTTCCCAAGTTACAAGTTCGTTGTAGGTTAGGTTAGTTTTGTTAAGAAGGATAAGTACGGTCATAACTCCTTTCAATTGTAGTTGTGGCACTTGTTACTATGGTTATGTGACTAGGGGGCCGATACTTGCAAGCGTTCATATGCCCAACATCTGTCTGGCTGGTTCTTGGGTATCCGGAACGGTAGTACAGGCCTAGAAAGTCTGCATATGCTTGCCGGGCCCTTAGACGTGCTTAAGGGCAGCTCTGGGTGCGTGGGATTAGGTGCTATGCAATTTGCAAGGTTAAGGCTTTTATTTTACGGTCTGAGGACAAGGGGTTGGGATCTTTTGGCAAAAAGGCTCCGGGTGGAAGAATGCATTCTGACAGTAACTCCTACGGTAGGATAGCAGCTCCAACGATCGACAAGTTTCTGAAGGCATTGTACCCACCGCAACATACAACTCTGAAACCTAAACTCTAGCTTGTCATCCCCTAACAACCTTGAAGCAATGTCAGGGTGGTTTTTCAGAATCTGCAGACAAAAAAAGCCCGAAGGTAAGCCAGCTTGCTGGGCGGGAGGTCATGTCCGGCATCCACACCCACTGCCATCCAACCAGAGACTTCCCAAGAGCTGCGAAGAAAAGCAGCAGCCTGGTCGCCATGTCTGTCCTCTCCTTCATGTCCGCTGCAATGCCAGGATCCCTAATCTCCAAGTGAAATTGTTTCTCCTTCCCTAATCTGCAAGTGCACGGCTGAGATGTTGCAAGCCATGCAGATGTCGCACACCAGGCAATGCAAAGAGAAATTGCGTGCGTAGTCCAGGCAGCGCCTCGTCAGCTTTCTCATAAAGCGTGTTCGCATGCTGGGCTTGCTCTGCTGGTGCAGCCAGCCCAGGAGGTCAGTCATTGCTGCAGGGCACTGTTGCAAGAAACACTGGGCTACATTCAAAAGCACGAAAATCTCTCGAACGTGAAGCCCGAACAACCTGCTTGCTTCTCAAACATTTCAATCGCCGCCCAACAGCAATCAAACTCCAGGAGTAAAAAAAGGTAGATGCGGGACCCTGAACCCCTTAAACTTAAAGACCCTTAGCCCCTACACCCTGAACCCCTACACCTTTCAACCCTCATATAGCCTCAACCTCTGAGCCAAAAAATAAACCCTAAACTTGCAATCCCCAAACCTAAACTCCAGCCTAGGATGTAGGGTTTAGGGTTTAGGGTGTGAGGTTTGGGACTTATCCAGAGCCCCCCTAAGCGGAAGCGAATCCCAGCTTACCATGGCCGACTACCAGACAGTCCTTCTTTGTGAGGGCCGCGGCCTTCGAGGAAAACATTGAAGTTTAGGGTTTAAGGTTTAGGGTTTGTACATTTGTTTGGGGTGTAGGCTTTGGGGTTAAGCGTTTAGGGTTTGTGGGTTTTGTTTTTGCCGCACCTTTTCTCCAGGGCCAACAAGCTTCACTTGGAGCTTTGGGAATATTCATTATAGGACTTATCCGGTACTTGAACTATTTGTGCTACACTCTATTGACTTTTTGAACCATCTTCTGAACTCTTAGTATCCCCTCTAACAACCGATTTAATCGTCTTTTTTAAACGCCTATAAAACAAGCTTAAAGGCAATTAGACTACAGCTCATATATATATATATACATGTATGTATATGACATATACATACACATTATACCTACCTTAGGTCCTAAAGTTTACAAATAATGCCAACGTTGAACCCAAAAGTCTGCAAATGACAGCTACCAGCGGCCCCTAGAGCCTACAAAGTATACCTAATTCTGGGTCCAAAAGACAATAATACAGCCTACAAAGTATGCCTAATTTGGGAAGTTTGGGCCCAAAAGACGATGAACAAACAGTAAGTGTAAGAGTTGTTCGGGCGGCCCCGCGCAACTCCATGTCAGCTTTTTTGCCGTACGGGGGGGAGGGGGGGGAGCTTGCCCTATAAGCCCTAAACCCCAAATCTTACCCTCAACCGCGTAGGATCCAGATAGGCTGCATTGGCTCATCGTTGTTATTCTTTGGGTGCCGCTGTAGAACCGTAAGGGTCCAAGTACCCAATGACTTTGGTTCTAGGTTTAATTTAGGGGTTTAGGATTAGGCCCCAATACCAAATTCTTGGCTAGAATTCGGTACCTAAGACCCTATTATTTGGGTACGTGGACCCTTCCCATTGCTCAGCCCTAATTCCCATACCATGGGACAAGCTTTCCGCGCCAGAGGCTAAGTAGTTGTGCAGGGTTCCTGCGTTAGGGTTTAGGGTTTAGGGTTTTTACTGAGGGAGCTCCCTAAGCTTTCATTGTCATTTGTAGGTTGAGTAGATTGTAACCCTAAACCCTGAGCCCTTCGGCGCGAAAGATCCTCAGAATCCTGCACAAAGGGGTTCCCACAAACAAGGGGTCCCAGTTTTCGGAGTCATCATAGAGACGATCGTTATTGGAGCTTATGAACGAGAACCTCTACCTTCGGAAAAAAATCCCATGAAATGGTGGATATATCGGGAAAGAAGAGCCCTCCATTTACTTGAGCATCATGAATAAAGCCGTTAAGCAATGCTCTAGGGTGTGGATGGCTCTTTACAGGGGCACCTCAAGTAGTACTGTAACGCTACCCAAGCCAGGCACAAATAGAAGCATTTTGGGGATGTAGGGAAGTATGGTGGGAAGCTCTAGCCTTGTCCACACTCCATTCGTGGGCCTTACTGTTGATACTCCATTGTCCTTGCTGACTTGGATTTCCTAGAAAACCGATAATTCGCTAATAAGGTATGAGGTACTCAGGGCGATGCAGGATTTCAAGTATCCAACATATGACCCCTAGAAACCCACCAAAAACCTAAGCCCTAAATCACCAGGATGGGAGAGGTTCGACCTCGGTGTTCCCTGCACAGTTGGGGGTTGATCTAAGGTCTTCTGGGGAACTTATGTAGGGTTACTGTAAGTCTGTAAAGGACATAATAGGTTTTTCCATAACGGCCTAACCCTAGCGTCCTTCAGCCCCTATAATACTCCCCCATATAATCCCCTTTATCACCCCCTTTAAGGAGCCTAAATTCGTCTAAAACCCCCTCTACTCCCCCTTTGCAGACCTCAACCATCGTGGCGACCCCCCCCCTCTCCCATGGCATCCAAGGAGCCATCGTTGCATGTAGATGATTGGCAAGGGTTTAGGGTTTAGGGCGCCATGGCCCCCAGTAAATTCCCAAAGGATACCTGGAGCAACCATGTATGTCATGTAACCAGGTTCAAATCAGACTAGGAACCTGCACGAAATGATAACTGTGTCTGGGTTGTATGCAGTTATATTTATCAACAGGTGGGCCTCCAAACGCCTGGGCCCATCATGTCATTTCCGGCTCCCCCTCTCCTGAAGGGGCCATCACCAACCTAACAATGCAACCTTACAGTTGAACTGCACGTCATATGAGCTATACCCTGAAGGATCATATAGGGCACTATCATGCGGGCACTACGAGGGATACTAGGAGTTAAGACCATAGCTCATATTGCCCTAAGCCAAATACTGGAGTTCCATGCCCAAGGCATAATAATCTGAAAAGTGTTGGGCACCTAAAAACCAATCTTTGGGCACTTGGAACCTCAGCGTTGTGTCGCGTTAAGGTCCTAGCGTTCTCGATTGTTCTGTACTAAAGACATGACTCTTTCAGCTTCGTGGTGTAGTGTTGAGGGTGGCTCCTCGGTCATTTAGAATGTTTGGCGCCCTTGGCCCAAACCCTGAACCCCAAACCCTAAATCCGAATTGGCGGAAGCTGTTGAAGCTTTTGGGCCTTGTGAGAGCTGGGTCCTTTGCTCGCTTCCTTCTTGCTGCTCTCCTGAAGGCGGCAGAAGCCTAAATGAATGATGAGAGGATTGTGGAAAGCCAAAAACCCCATGAGAGTCACATGATAGTCATGGGGTCCTTGTTGGGTGGTGCTGGGGTTACCCAAACCCCTTATGGACAAATAGTAGAGTCGGGTTACAGGGTTGCAGAAAATACCCTAAACCTTTAAACTCTGTACATCCCCTCTCCTATATCCTATACACTTGGCACCTCTGAGAAGGCACACCCTAAACCCGAAGTCCTACATAAATCTTACATCCTAAATCCTTAATTTGATATCCTCAATCCTAACCTAAACCCTAAATCCTAAACCCAACAAGAGGACAAGGTTCCAGGGACCTATGGATGGAGAAACTCCTACACCATCCTTCAGTCTGTGCATGATAGGGTTAAGGTTTATGATTTGGGGTTTAGGGTTTCAAGGGTTTAGGGTTTCAAGGTTTAAGGTTTAGGGTTGAGGGTTAGGCTTAAGGTTTAGGATTTAGGGTTAGGTTTAAGGTTTAAGGTTTAAGGTTTAGGGTTTAGGGTTAGGCTTAAGGTTTAAGGTTTAAAGTTTAAGGCTTAAGGTGTAAAGTTTAAGGTTTAAAGTTTGAGGTTTAGGGTTTAAGGTTGTTAAGGCTTAAGGTTTAAGACTTAAGGTCTACGGTTTAGGGTGTTAAGGCTTAAGGTTGAGGGTTTAGGGTTTCAAGGTTTAAGGTTTAGGGTTGAGGGTGATGTTTAAGGTTTAGGGTTTGCGGTTTTAAGGTTTACGGTTTAGGGGTTTAAGGTTTTTAAGGTTTAGGGTTGAGGGCTTAAGATTTAAGAGCTCGAGTTTGCGTTTAGGATATGGGTTCTATAGGGATTATAGAAGGGTAAGGGAAAATCAACGGGAAGATCGAGTGGAAAACAAAGGGGAACCTACTGAATATGGGGTTCTAATAGAGAGGAATTCGTAAGAATGCAATGTTAGAGGATCCCGAATATTGCGCAGTTGCCTTCATCAAGAGGCCCCCTACACTCTAAACCCTAAACCCTTACCAGCCAAGACCAACCATGAGATCTCGTCACGGCGCTCAGCGGATATCAGGCAACTTACACATGAAGGTCCATGGGGGCACTGCCACAGTAAACCCGAAACCCAATGCCTCCACACAAGTTACGCCTTCAAACCTGAAGGACATCTGGGGCCTTCAAACCTCAAGGACACCTAGGGTTCAGGGTTTAGGGTTTAAGCTTTAGGGTTTAAGGTTTAGGGTTTAAGGTTTAGGGGGTTTCATGGTTTCGACCGGCTGAGAGCTAGCTAGACACACCGCAAAATGCTGGTGACACTTGTGTTTGTTGCATGGTTTATGGCGTAGGGTTTAGGGTTGATTCGAGGAAGATTGTGGAGGTTTCGACAAATTGGGGTGGGCCTTTTAGGGCCACCTATGCTACGGATTTTAATTCAATATTTGGGGGTCTACATTGGGGTCATTTTGTTGTTTTGGGAGACTACTACATATAAACTTGTCTGACATAATGCTGCAACCGCAGCCACAAGGACATGATGCTTTCTCTGCATATCGGTGACTACAGTATCCCTTAAACAACTACGCAAGCTTAGTCCGTAGTTGCTCCGTAAGAGGCCATTACTCAGGGGCCCCTATGTAGCTCTTTTGTGGGTTTGTTATGGTCTTTTGGTAAGGGATTACAATAATATACTACCCAAAAAGGAACTACATAGGATGGTCTGGGTAGATATTGCCTGCTGGCCTGGCACTTAACCGAGAAATGTCCTCCCTAATCCTCCCTAGGTCCAATACGATGATTTTGGTGAGCCTAGCCCGGATAAGGAGCCTTGCTATAAGAGCCACAAAATCGTCATAGAGTGCACGTAGTAACTATTAAAAGCTGGGCTTATAACCCTGCTTGTAAAACAATGAGATACGCCCCGCCCAGGTATAAGTAGTTACTACATCCCACGAGCCTCCAAGTATCCTGCCCCAAATCCAAACCGTAAACCCTAAACCCTGAACCCTAAACCCTGAGCCCTAAACCTTCCATGCTTGGTCCTCCTCCGCAGAATTTCCAGGTCCTTCTTCGGCCTCGCGAGACACAGGAAAATCCACACATTCAGGTGTAGTAGAATAGGGGCCTGACTATTGTAGTGATAGTATAGGGCTTGGGGTTGTAGGGTTTAAGGGCTTAAGGGTTTTAGGATCAAGTGTGTTTTTAGTTTTAAGGTTTAGGGGTTTTGAGTTTTAGGGTTTAGGGGCTTTGAGTTTAGGTTTTAGGGCTTTAGGGTTCAAGGGCTTAGGGTTTAGGGTTAAGGCTCAGGGAATAATGAATGTACCTACATTGCCTTCGTAGCCAGAGCTCTTGTATTTGTACCTTTTCGAGGTACAAGTTTACTCTGGGCTGGGGACTGGCGTTCTTCGCGCAGATCTGGAGCTAATCTCCATGGAGACCTGATTCGCACTGGGCCCCAACTGTCAACTAGCTGACGACATGATTGTAGCATGACGACAAGCCATTTCTTGGGCGCCTGCTGCTACATCATACTGTCTGATTGAGAAGCAAGTGAACAAGAGCTGACGCCAGCATCTGGCTGAATCTCAGAAGACTAAACGCTGGGAAGACAGCAGCATGAGAGGCCCGTAGTACTACCATTATTCCGACTGCCAACTATGAATACAATTGCTATACGAGTATCCCTGTTACTATCAACCCTTGATGTGGCTGAGCTGAAATGCTTCTTAGCCAGGCCAATCTTACTGCTCATCTCAGCATCATTTCTGAATTGACTGATGCTAGACATGGTACTAGCAACGATCATACTCATGAATATAACAACACAGGTAAAGATTGTAATGCCATGAATCTTGAAAGCCCTTACAACAACGCATGCGCCGCTCCAGTTATAGCATGGAAAACCTGCCTGCAAGAACTTCAACCCACGACAAGACCTGGATGAAATACCACATTCCAGAAGTTTCCGAGATTCCAAGCTATGTGTCGTACCATGGAGTCAGATGGTCCAAACACTTTACTGACCGTAATCCATAACCCCACAAGACCTTCTACGGTAGAACTTCTACGTCCTAACCTCATCATCCTCATCCTCATCCTCTGCATCCTCGTTCTCGTCCTCGTCACCGTTTTCATCTTCGTCCCCTTCTTCGCTCTTGCCGGAGCCTCAGAAAGAAACGGTTCACAATGATTGTCTTACTGCAAGCAAACGGAAACTAGTTGCTTGTTTAGGTTTAAGGTCTGAGGTCTAGGGCTCGGGGTTGAGCGTTAGGCAAGTGTATTCTCTTCCCTCATCCTTGAAGGAATTGAGCCGGTCCTTACAAATTAACCTGTGTTCCGGCAATGCAGGCAGTAACCCTGCGCAAAGAGAGCTCGCTTGGGGTTGGGCTTCAGCGTGACGGGGAATACCATCGGCTGCTGACAGCAAGCCGAGTGCGGAATGTTTGGGTTTGGGGTTCAGTTATAGCCCATAGCAGTCACTTCACTGGCTATGTCATTCTTCGAAGCGCAGGACCACAAATTTAAAAAGCACAGAACCTATATACATGGCAGCTTCGTACAAAGATGCGCTACGACTCAACCATGCATGGTCAAAGCCCTTATCGGGTTTTGAGTGACCAAGCAAAAGGTCCACACCGAACGTGGGGCGTCCCAAGCTGCTGAGTAACACAAGGACGCCAATAACGTCAACAAAATACAACGGCCCGCGACGTAGCAGCCACACATAAACCCCCTAGCATAGCAGGCGACGCAAGCAGTAGCGCCCCATCCCACCGGCCGAAACCCGAATCCAAGACCCCGTCCGAAGCCCTGGAATCTCTCATTCTAAAACAACAAGCCCAGCCCCCCAGGCACAATTGTTGCGAAGCGTGTGGCATGCGGTTCTTGATCCCAGTCTCTGGCAGGCTGTATTTCTGTGGTGGGTTTGTTGCTGGGCGTAATCCCTGCGCGGCGTTGAGCGACCCTGAAGATCTAAGGCCGAGGCCTCTATCACCATGGGTAGCGCCCATACTCTAACACAGAGGGTCCAAGTACCCAATAATTAGGTTCTTGGGCTCTGGGTAACAATATTCATAATGCAGGATTTGGGTATGTGATAACTAGGTACTGAAACCCTTAGGGTAACATTTTCCGACTTAGGGTTTTTGAGTTGAAATGCCCTAAACCCTAACCACTAGGCTTAGGACTTGGGATGGAGGGCTCAGGATTGCAGGTTTAAGGCTTATAGGGTTCAGCACCTGGGGCTTGGGGTTTGGAAAGTCTGGGGGTTTAGGGCCTGAACCCAGAACCCAAACGTTGAAGAATCCGAAGTCAGACCCCTAAGCAATAAGCCCTAAACCCTAAACCCTAAACCCTTAAACTCTAAACTCTAAACCCTACATATCCCTATATACCCACTGTATATACATGTATATGTATAACCCCTATATTCCACCTATATAACCCCTATATGTAATCCCTTCACTCCCACGCCCAAACTCTGAGACTTCGACCACCTGCCTTTGAGGCATTAAGGTCCTCCAGGTCAGCGTCCAATGTGTCCTGGAACTCCTTCATGTGCTCCCTTGGATGCAAGAAAGGTCAGGGTTTCCGGTTTTGGGTCTATAGGGCTTAGGGCTTCGGGTTTTGGGGTCTATAGGGCTTCGGGTTCAGAGTGTCAAGGTTTAGCACCTAGGACTGGGGACTGAGAAAAAAGAGCTTCAAGGATTTGTAGGCTCAAGGGCTTTGGGCCAAGAGCTAACCCCCACAAGGAACGACTGTAGAATCAGGACCACTGAAACACAGATACCTACGCGCTACCCTGCCCTTCGCATTCGTCCATGCGAGTACTGCTAAGATCAAGGCTCCCCCCCGAGATGCACCCAACATGAGCCAAGACCCTAAACTCTCCACTGTAAACTCCAAGCCCTCATCGCAAACCCTAAACCCGATTCCCTAAACCTACACTCGTTCTAGGGACCCATATCCACCCCATGATGCGCTTTTCTGTAGGCTATAAGTTCAGAAAACCTGACAGGAAGGGCAATGGCCCTTTCTAAAAGGTAGTCTTCCCCTTTTAAGAATACTCTTTCGTTTAGGCTGCTAAACTTATTAGTCAGGCAACACTGGAGGGCTAAGGGGGAAGGGATTACCTTAACATTCCCCATTCCGATCCGAAGAAAGGTGGACTAGCGGGCTTATAAGTTGTAATATCTAATAGCCCAGCCTGGTTGATCACATGCTGCAGGTTGAGGATTTGGAGTTTCCCGAAGATTAGGGGTCCCTATAATAAGGATGGTAATATATATATATATATTCGGGTATATTGGGAATATATATTCGGGTATATTCGGGTTCCCTATCTAGGGAAACTACCATTAAGGGTTTCGCGTGTAGGTTCAGGGCTTAGGTTCAGGGTGTGGAGCATCTCAACAGGAATAGCTGGTAGTTGATAGAAAGAGTTCATCGTCTACGTAAATGCTACCTCCATCAAAGACCATCCAAGAATTCGTGCCTTGTGTTAGATTCTGGAAATTGGTCAAAAATCGATGGCCGCCATGCTCCAAAACTTGAGAAGCTTTGTTTCGCCGACCCCTCAACAAGGTGCACATAATTTTTAGAAGCCCCTGCTTGTGCTAGGGGATCTAGATAAACACTAGGCCCTACGCCACAAGCCATTCCAAGCCGCGATCCCTCATCCCGTATAGGATGTCGTAGGAACTGCCCCAGACAGCGACAAGTTCATAATCAGCATTGTGTCAAGCCTGAACAACGTTAATGGTAGGTTGTCAAAGATTATGCCCTGAGTTTTTGGGTGCCGTTAACAGCCAGGGCCGTAGTATAGAGGGGACCCAAGAAAGGGCCATAGCTTTGACGACCTAACCCCAAAACCAAGCCTCACTGGACCCACACAATTCACTTTCAGATATCGCTGTTGTAGTGGAGCTGAACCTAGCTACCCGCACCCTGAATAAGCTGGAACCTGAAATCGCCTTATCCAAACTACTGCCCCTTTAAACGCACGTTGTGTGTGGTACCATGCTAGTGTCAGAAGAGAGTAATCTCCAAACCCCACCGTGAAGCTCCACTCTATAAACTCTGACCCCGAAACTGATAAGAAGATTTCGTAGCCCCAGTGAAGAGGACCTAATAATAATAAGAGCCATATGTTCATCACAGCTGTCCTACTTCGGGGTTGAGTTAACCCTTTTTAAAGGCCTAACCCCTCAACCCTAAATAGTAG
>CAJNIZ010046124.1:0-32479 GCA_905231905.1 Symbiodinium pilosum | reverse complement strand
GGGACAATATAGGGATAATGGAAAAGAAAACTGAAACTATTATGTAGGGTTAAGGGTGCAGGGTTCAGGGTTTACGGTTCAGGGTTTAGGGTAGCCACCCTGCTGGCAGGCTGACATTCAGTCTAGCGGGTGCAGACATCCAGACAGCATAAAAGGCTACAGCTGCTGAAGTTGTGCAGCGATCCCTTCCATCAAACATGATTTTTTATCAGTGGACAGGGTGTAATATTGGGGTTAGATGGGGATCATGGAAAAGAAAATGGAAAGTACTATATAGTATATTGGGGTATAACGGGGTTATAGAGATAATGGACAAGAGAATGGAAACAAAAAGCAATGCTAAGAGGCATGCTGGGGATGTACTCAAATGTCGGCTTCATTTCTGGGCTCATCCATGGAAGTTCTGCAATAATAACAACAATGCTAGTAACAATAATCATAAGAACAATAATTTAGGAGGACCGCCCACCCTGTAATAGTGGTATAATGGGAATATAAGAGGACCCCAATATAGGTACTAGTATCCCTTATAGTTGCTATTACAGGGTGGGGAATCCTCCTAAACAATAATGATAACAATGCTAATAACAACACGAGCACCTGGGTAACCCTGAAGCCTAACCTCGCCTTTCGAAAACACCACGTTCTGAGATGCTGGGGCGGCGGCATGAAAATCCACATGGTGAGAGTTCAGGTAGTACCTTTCTTTGGGAAAGCAAAAGCTCAGCGTGAACACAACACTGTGTACGGCTTCCCTATACCCTCAGCCACCCCAAATCTGCCTGAAATTGCCTTGAACCCTAAACTCTGATGCCAAAGGTTCACGAGATGTCCGACGAAATGCCAGCCTCGGCCAACCACGGTTCTGGGTTTGGGGAAGCTTACTGATGACAACAAAGACAACTATTGCTACTGCTGCGGCTGCTGCTGCTGCTTGCGGTCAACTGCTCCCGTTTCTGCTTATCGCAGCTTTCGTTAGGACATTCCTTTCTCTGACCACTTGCCTCAAAATGATTTGGATCTCCAAAAGGGGCCCATTGAAGACTTCTCTCTTCCCTGGTGGAGGGAGACTGGACTTGCAAGACGACCTTTTTCCCACTTCTACTCGAGGCCAGGCGAAAAGTCCCTGTGTACCCTAAGAATTTAAGAATCGATGCGGTGCTAGAACGTGGCATGAGACACAGCAGCTAGCTCCGAAACTGCTCCGTCGGGACGCAGAGAATGGATGCCATCGAAATCCCTACAGAACCTCTGCTGCAATTATCATTGTTCATCCCCTGCTTCCTGAAAGAGCGCAACAAAGACAAGCGCAACGCAGCTTCAGCAACGCTGCAGGGCCGCTGTGTTGGCGAGACAGCCGACCACAGCCAAAGTGCTCCACAAGCATGGCGTGTGCTAGCGCATCTCGTCCTGTACCGTTGCGGCCCATGTCACAGCCTGGGCCGGCATGGATATCTCAAAACCATGTATTCTGGAATCTCTCCAATTCTCAAGATTCAATCCATGAAGACAGGCATAAACATAGTGAACATCGGCTGCAGCCACGCAACATCGGGTAAAGTGCCGCCGCAGTGGGCCCAACTCCACGCGAGTCAAGACTCCAAAAGATTCTCTCATCCACAACATTGTCCTGTAGGCGGGTCATTCAGCAGCAAAAGGGCTCCCGGGTATACTCTACGCTATCTACGTAAGGACTATCATTGGGATACTATGGATGAGGAAAGTGGAATTAGAAGCTGCAAATTTGGCAGCAGCTCCAAGAGAACGGTGCGGAGGAGGAACCAGCATAGAAAAACTAGTAACATTCATCAACTGGCTTGAGACAATCACAACAATAGAAAGTGTAAGCTTCCGTCCACAATCTTGTAACAACTCTCGTAGCCCCCAAGTGGCGCTCTCATAATGTGGCCCTTTCTCGTCGCGGTTATCAATGATGTTACTGAAGCCTGCAGAGAATCCCGTCCCCACCTCTAATTACAAAGTCTTAGATCTACACCCAAGGGCCTGAGGCCTTAACCGTAAACCTCGGGACCTAGCCCCTAAATTGGAACATCTGAACCCGAACCCGTCCCCCAAACACACAGAGGAACCCAACAGGGGCCTTACTAAGACTGCTTTGCTGAAAGTAATATCAATCCTGAAACCTAGGCCGTGTCCTTCAGACCTTGACCCTGAACCCTAGACCCTGAACCCTAAACCTTGAGCCTTAAACCCTGAACCTTAAGCCCTGAACACTTAACCATAAATGGCAGTTTCCCTCTTGTCCATTATCCCTATATTACCCCTATATAATATAGTAGTTTTCCATTTTCTTTTCCATTATCCCTATATAACTCCTATAAATTACCCTTATAACCCCCCAGAATATGGAGAACAAACCCTAAACCCTAAACCCTACACCCAAACCCTATGTGTCCTTCAGCCCTCCGCCTCCACCACCTTGAAGTTGCCGGCGACCGCATCCCTTCAGGATGTGACGGGTTTTGGGGCGTTGGGGTTTTGAAGGCTCTTGGGGAGGTTTAGGTTTTTAGGGCTCAGGCTTTAGGGTTTATAGAGCTTAATGGATTTCAGGGATTAAGGGATTTAAAGGTTTAAGGGGTTAAAAGGGTTTAAAATGCTGGGTCCAGGGCTCAGCAAGCTGGGGCATTGGGGTTGGGCTTTCATTTGTTTGGTCAGGTTCAGCGTTTACTTGGGTATTCTTCACGTACTACAAACTATCATGGCCCCAGGTATACGTAGAAAAGTGCAGTCGTGCTTTTGGGTCGTTGAACCACATAAGGTGCTATTCATCTTATGAAAGACTATACCAACAGGAGGATATGATCCTCCTCTATTTAGGGGCTAACAACAACCTAGCGCAGGGTGTGGTCAACTGTACCGCTACTTTACAATCATCATGGCCGGCCTAACCACACTTGCTCCCATCATTGGTAGGATCAGCAGGTTTTACAACACTACCTCCAATTAGAACATGTTTGCTTCTAGAACTTCGCCATATCTGTGCGTCTCGAGTGAGTGAGGCAGGGCGGGCTGTTGGCGTCAGGATTTATGGGAACAACCTGCCGCCAGCAGCATGTCCAGCTATATACCTTAGAAGTACTGTGATGCTCCCTGGACATCGAAATTCTTCCCAATCACAGTCACTTAGCCTCCTCAAATATGACCCCTATCCCCCAATTCCTATGTTACTCCAGTTTCCATTTCATCTTCCATGATCTTTTCTATCTGGTTCCCCGTTCTTGGGGTAACATGTACCCTTGTATGATACCCCTCTAAACCGGGTTTAGGGTTTCACATGGTTTCAGGCTTTTTTAGGAGACCTGTGGGCTCCCAGGACATTTGCAGGTTTGGGGCTTCTGGGGTTTGAGCTTTGTTCTGGGGCTTTTTGGGGTTAGAGTTTGGAGATTCAGGGGCGGGGGGGGTTGGTTGGCCCGTTCTAGGCTCGGAATGTTTCGCCTTCAAAGTTAGCAGAAGGAAGAACGGAAGGATGAATCTACCGAACCGCATCCTGTGAGTCTCTGTGAGTTTCTGAGAAACCTCCACTTGAGCCAGCCGGGGGCGAGAGAGGAGTGAAGTAAGTGGACATAGGAATTAATGATTATTGGGCATCATGTAGGGGCTAGGGTCTAGGGTTTAGGGTTTGCTACCGTAGGGATCGGTTCCTCCACTCCCTCTACCCTGCCACGCGCAGGATGCCATCTTGCGGGACTAGGGGAGAGGGCTTAGGGCAAAGGGTTGGATTCCCCAGAATTATATTAGGGTTATGATAGGGTTATATTGGGGTTATATTGGGATAATGGAAAAAATGGAAACTACTATTTAGGGTTTAGGGTTTTAGGGTTCCCCATCCAAATCACCTTGGCAATCCGGAAGGCCCAACCAACACACGGGGAATCTAGCACAGAAAATTTAAGGCTTTGGGTCGTAGTCAACTTCCAGAGAGGAGAGGAGAAAGACAACAGAGCCCAAATTCACTAAGCCCTAAACCCTACACCCCTACACCCTAAACGAAAAAACACAAAGGCGTCAGGCCTTGGAACCAGAACCTGAACTGCATGGACCTGAAGCCCCTTGCCTCCCGTCGTCCGTGGGCCCCCCGCCACAAACCCCAAAAACTCCCACAACCCTCAGAACCCCAAACCTAAACTCCTAACCCTACAGGATTTAGGGATTGGGGCAGCCGGTTTAAGAATTAGGTTTCCAAGGGTGCATTAGAGGGGTGTAGGATCCCAATGCCATAAGCCCGGAGCCCTAAACCCTAAACCCTGAACCCCAAAACCCTACATAAACCCTATTAAAACCCTACTAAAAACCTATTACAACCCTATATAACCCCTATATAACCCCTTTAAAGGGTAGCCCAATAACCCGTATATAACCCCTATATAATCCCTATATAGCCCCTTTGTGGGGTACTCCATGGGTGTAAACACTCAACCCCAAGTTCGCCGCGACACCTCAGCCGAGCTATTGACTCCTCGCGCCCGATGACCCAAATAACCTGGAAGGGGGACTTTGGGAATGGGGTTTATATAGGGTTTAGGGTTTGGGGTTTGGGGTTTGGGGTTTCGGGTTTATATAGGGATAATGGAAAAGAAAATGGAAACTACTATAATGTGTAAGGGTTATATCAGGGAAAATATTGAGGTTATAATGAGATAAGTGAATAGAAAATGGAAACTACTCTGTAAGCTTCAGGGTTCAGGGTTTAGGGTTTGGGTTTAGGGTTTAGGGTTTAGGGGTTTCGGGTTAAGGAGTTTAGGGTTTGGGGTCCTTGGGGAATAGGTTCTATAGATACGGATGCGCAACCTTAGGGCTTAGGGTATACCCTCCCCTGAGCTAACAGGAAAGCCCATTGGGCCTTCTTTGAAAAAACTGACGCGCGTTTGGGGCTGACATGCTGCGCTTGGGGAGTGTACAGGGTTCTGAGGAATCAAAGGCATCATGAAAGTCCTTGAATCAAAGCATTCATGCAAAATGGGATTGCACAGAGTTTATTTGGAACAGGGATACCTCATCATCTGCATCGATCAAAACCTACGAGGTTTTCAGGGGTTACCAATAGGCCGAGGGGCTGGGTCCAACAGCTCGCGTCAAGCTATTGCAAGGTGGGATTCGTGGAGAAAGTTTGGGGGCTTTCGGGCGTTCCAGTCCTACAACTTATGAATCAGAGCCCTGTGAGAATTCTTAAGGTTCTAATTAGGCAACGACACAATATTCGAGAATCCTCCTCGAATACAGCACATCGTTATCTTGCAACCAGATGGCAAGCATTAAGGCGCTTGGAACTTTCAGGGGCTGCTGCAACATCCGCGGACACATGTTTGTTCCATCCTCGGCCCTGCACGGCACCCAAAATCAAACCCTAAACCCAAAAGCCTAGATATGTGTGTATATACATAAATATATATATATATCTATCTATATGGGGGTTTCCCAAAATTTGGGGGTACCATTTTGGGGGTCCCAATAATAAGGACTATAGTATTTTGGGGTCGATATTGGGGTTCCCTTATTTTGGGAAACTACCATATACAGATATGCGCCCATGCACACAACAAAACACCGTCCCCCTCCCTAAAAGCGTGGGCACCTCGAAGAGACCTGGAGACGCGGTAGCGCCTGTAAGCCTCGCGTCTTGAAGCTGAAACAAAGCGAGGTGAAGAGGCTAGGTAGGCTCTAGTCTCAACTCCTAGTATCCCCCTTAATAAGCTATATAGGGCTATAATATTATTTAGGGTTTGGGGATATTATCCTGGTACTAATGGAGAATCAAATGGAAAAGAAAATGGAAAATGAAATGGAAACTGGGATTATATAGGGGATTATAGGGGTTATAGTCTAAACTCCTAGTATCCCCCTTAGTAGTCCCCTATATAATCCCCTATTCACCCCCCTTTAAGGAGTTTAGACTATAGCTCAGGTAGGCGCATTATGAAACACGAGTGCTGTCTCCAATAGCAGTTCTAAAGGGCTATAGGGTATTACTTCCTTAGAATTTGGGATTTCCGTACCCCGTAGCGGAAGAAGACAAAGGAATTAGGGCAGCTTTAGGGTTTAGTGTTGAGGTCTGGCGTCAAGGCCTCTGAGGGTAGGATTTAGGACTCAGGGCTTCCGGTAGCATGCAAAAGGCAAGCAGGTCACGTGAAAAGCCGCTCTAACTGAACCCATTGCACTTCTGCCATCTTCTACCCTGGTTTGTGACGTTGACATGAAAATCTGAACGGCAGTCACTACGAGGTTACGTAGTCAAAGCTGCGCTGTCCACCACCTCCTCCTCCTCCTCCTCCTCCTCCTCCTCCTCCTCGACCGCATCCTCCGTCGCCCTGTCGCTCCCGCCGCCGCTGTGGTGGCTGTAGGACACATGCTCCCAACGCAGATAAGAGCGATGCTACATGGTAGTAGGGATAGCAGAAGGGAGGCATGGCCATGCCAACAAGACAATACAAATCACCACCTAGTAGCCAATAGCACAAAACATCTATTGCCACTGCAATATTACTGCACATTTGATTTGGGGTCCATGTGTTTGCAACCCCGCAGCAAGTCGTTACCAGGCCAACGATATGGGCACCCGTGTCCATAATCCTCTTTGACTCCTTTCTATCCCGCGGGTTCCCTTATTTTGAGAAACCCCATTTAACCTACCCAGGTTTCTGGGCCATGGGACTATAGCATAAGTCCCTCTTCAGGCTCCCTGCCTCAGCTCAATTGTTACCCTCGGCCAAGTAAACATGAAACCCCACAGACTCGGTTTCATTGTCAGTTGACTAATGCTTTGTTCAAGAAAGCGTGGCAATGTGTTTTTTTCCGTTGAGGTTCGTCTATAGGATGGATTGTCGTTTGATTGTTGGCGTGATGTTTGATTGCTGGGTTGAGATGATGAGGCTGGTGTAGGGTTGTTGTGAAACGCAGGTTAAGATCCCCACGCGGCACGAGCAGGCTTCGCCAGAGCTCCCAGCTTTACCTGCGACAGTCTAGGGTGTAGGCTTTTGGGATTAGGGTTTAGCGTTGAGGGTGAGGTTGGGCCCCACCCACCTATAGTCATGGTACTGTATTGGGGTCCCTCTACACTCTAGGGAAAGGGGGCCAAGATTTAAGGCTTAGAGTTTAGAGTTTAGGGTTCCACAAGCTGGGACTTAGAAGTCGTCGGCTCCAAGATTCAAGGTTTAGAGCTATGGTATGTTTGAAGATCGGCGTCTCCCTACATACCCCCGACGCACTATAGTCCTGTTGCATAAGAAGCCCTGCAAAAGAACGGATCATCTGGCACGCGGGCTATTGGCCCTATTCTAGTCAACAGTTGCGTGATCTTCTCTGGACCACTGGAACAGGGTGGAATGCAACTTCAATTCAACACGTTGCGAGTTGCACACCTTAGGCGACGCTAGCACCGACAGCAGTTGACGAAGACTGACGTGTGCGAGAATGACCCCCAAAATCCCTGAAGATTACAGATCCCACAAACCCCTGGAGTTGAGCGTCTGGAGGGTTTAGGGTTTGGGGTTTATTAGGGTTCAGTATTACCCCACCTGAAAATGGATGTCAACATGGAAATGTGTTTATTCGCAAGCGGGCTACATGCGGTTCCATTTAATTTGGGAGAGGGTGCTTGGAGTGTTGGGGGGCACCTACCTAGCAAGTCGTGGTAAGCATCTGCATATATGGCCTCTACAGGCCACAGAATAGCCCCAATCTTCAGTACTCCCAGCACACTTTGAGCGAAATAACATGGGGTGAACCCCAAAACCCGAAGAACCCCAAACTCAGAGGCCTTCTTCGTGGCCACCCACTCCTTGATCTGCGCTTCTAAGCACTCGGGGGTCCAGTCGCCCGTGTAATTCCTGAGGTTGGAACACAGAGTTTCAAGTTAAGGTTTTAGAACTTGAGTCACAAAGGTCTTAAATCTGTGGCTGGGCGGGGGGGGTGGGGGGAAGTTGCAGCACTGTCTCGTCAGTTCTTATAACTTATTTACTCACTAACCTCCCGAAAGATTTCAGTCTCGCGTAAAACTCGAGCGACATCGCGATGTGTGCGTGGACTTGCTGGACTTACTTTTGGGGACGAAACCATTGCGCGGTGTACCGTAACCTCCCAAAATGCGGGCTTCCAACATTTAGGGTTCGGTTTTGAGGTATGCTCAAGGTTCACGATATTAAAACTATACAAGGCATCTGGGACATCTAGGGCTACAATATTGGTAAATATCAGGGACAATACTGGTAAGAAGTAATGTTATTTGTGTATCAGGCTTCAACATTAACGCCCAAGCATCGTGAGGATCTCAAGCAAGTCGCTGAGGGCTTTCTGGTCCTTGAGGTCTGCAGCCTCAGAATCTCTGGAGGAACATCTATAATCTAAACTCCTCAAAGGGGTAACTAAATAGGGCATTTCAAGGGGGATACTACGACTTCAGGATTATCGCTCAAATGTGTTTCATAAAATGGGTACCCTGCCCATATGAGCCATAGTCCAAACTCCTAGGTCTTAGTATCCCCCCTTAAGAAGCCCCGTAGTCGTACCCTACATAATCGCCTATACAACCCGTGAAAGGAAATTTCGATATGGCTCATATGTTACGGGAGACTTGTTCCCCAATTGGGTGGTTTTGGGAGTGCTTGACTTGGGAAAGATGCCAAGTCAATTGGGGTTTAGGGTTTGGGTTCAATATGAAGAGCAAAGCCTGGCATGTTCGAAGTACTACTTACTGCTGCTCTGGAGTTCAGGGTTTTAGGCTTCAGGGCTTGTAGCTTAGGGTTTCAGGTTTGAGGGTTAGGAGAGGCAGGGAAGATCTGTAGGGGATAGCCCATATGAGCTATGTACCCCCCCTTTAATAAGACTCCCCTGTATTATCCCTATATGACCCCCCTCATAGTGCAAGAATCCGTATAGGGATCCACCCTCCCACGGTCCCTGAAGAAGCAGTAAGACCATCATCCGTAAGCATTCGCAATACGGAAAAACACCAAGGTTGTTTTAGGGTTTAGGGTTTCGGGGAAAATTTCCCCACCTAATTAGGGCTTGGGGCTCAGGGTTTCTGGTTCTGACGTGAGCAAAGCTCTTTCCAATTTGTCAGTGCCCTTTACCAGCTAAGTATGGGGCTAGAATGCTAGAATGTGCCTATGTCCCGAAACCAAAAACGAATAAGGCATTCCTGTAGTAGATTATGCCCAGACTACGTCAGGGTTACAAAGGGATACTACCGATTCAGGACTCTACATACTAATCCCCAACCCTGAACAGCTTTGTCAGAAGCCCCTACCAGCAGGTGTTGATTTACTCCGTCCCCCTGACAATTAAAAGGCTTCGGGCTTTAGGGATTCAGGGCTTACAGTAGGACTTAGGGGTAAATCCCCGCATAGCTTTATCAGATGCAACTTGGGAACATGTATTGTCTTTTACTAGCAATACATATTCAAAAATTTACATCTAATGGCGCGCTATTGGGAATACTGATCCTTCGGGGTGCCGGGCGGGAGACTACCCTAGCCTGGAATCGCAGGCCTTCCTGATACATCTGAAACGTCCCGACACCATCCTAAACCTACCTTCAATCCAAAACCACCCTAACAGCCCTCAACCCAGAAGAGGGGCCCCTGGCTAACCTCTTGCTAGCACGGAAAAAAGCATGGAAGAGATATATATATATATATGAAAACTACTGGTGATTAAGTTTTGACTACTATAAGGATTCAGTCCGTCATTCCTTGAAAACCAAATAGATGGAAGCTTTCTAAGCCACATGGGCAGGTAGTCAAGATTGTGGTACCATTTTTGAGATGCCCAAAATATCAGACTTTCTGACAGCCGACCAAGGTGGCCCAAAAATCTAACTATACGGCGGTTGAAGCATTAATGGACTCTGCCGCCTCAATTCCATGAACTAAAGTAGGAGCTCTGAATCTACTTCTGTCTCCAGGAGGACAACCTCAGTATACACTCACCAGTGTTCCCAAGAGTTCGCGAGCAGTCGTATAAATAAAACTCACCCAAACCGTAAAAGTAGTCCTGAAAAGTATTGAACTCTAGTCAATACATCCAGGTAAAACCAAAAAAATGACCACCCAAAAAAAATCACCCAAATCCCTGCCTGAATTCTGCAGCCAGACCTGTATTCTTTTCTCACCAAGCTGCCGCTGCTGGCGAGACGTCCATGGGCCGCTGGCACATGAAGAACCATCCAGCCTCTTCTTCTTTGGGTTTAGAGTTAAGGATTAGGGTTTAGAGTCTAGGGTTGGGGCCATGGTGGCGCTGGGGCAAAATGAGTATCAAACAGCCTCACCAAGTAGATGGACTAGAACATGAACATATCTTAAAAAAAGCAAGTAAATGGTAGCAGAGGTACTCGCTGCAAGGCGGAGGAGTGATGATGAAAATGTATGAACAACTGTGAAGAAGGAACAACATGGTGGCAGTAGCAGTAGAACTAGCAGTCCAGTAGCAGTGGTAGCAACAGCAGCAGTAGCAGTAGTAGTAGCAGCAGCAGCAGTAGCAGCAGCAGCAGGAGTAGTAGTAGTAGTAGTAGTAGTAAGCATGCATCCTGGCACCGGTGGGCAGGGGTGGTGGCGGTAGTGCTGGCGGTGGCTGTGGCTGAAAAACGCCAACAACCACAACCTCCGTACCACTTTGGTAGAATCTATGCCCTCAAAAAACATGACCTTCGTCTTGGTTCGTGCTCGAAATCTAGTACGTATCACATCCTTGTCTCTCGGGTTCCCCAAAAGAAGAGTCCAGTGCCACGCAACATGCAGTGCTTGATTGAAGCAAATGCTCCTATTCTCGACTGGGGTCACTGCTGTCCCGCGAAACCACCCTGAAATACGTCTACTCAACTGTCTTCGAATCCCTGAAACATTCCCAACGGCTCCTTCTTCTGGGCTTCAACCTTCAACCCATGGCAAAGGCCTGCTTGTACTCCACCATGGTCTTGGCACGCACCTTCAGCATGTTCGCCACCCGCGAATCCCGGAGCTTCTCCATGTAAGGTGCGACCTCTAAAAGATCCCTGCCTTGAGCTTGGGGGTTGAAAAAGAGATATCTGAGCTGCTAATGGCGGAGTACTCCAAAGTTGCTGTGGGGGATACACTCCCCCAAGCTAACATGGAAACCCATATAGCCCCATTTTAGAGGAACTGTAGTCTTTATTGGGGCCCTTTTGGGTTTCCATGTTAGTTTCCAGGAGTGTACATGTGTCCACAGTTCTTGGTAGTACAAACTTCTACAAGCTTCTGAATTGCCAGGGTTGCCTGCATTGATGCAGCTCATGCTGCAACTATTGAAGATGCCGCACCTTCCTCTGTACTGTGCCCGTATAACCCCATATAACCCTTATATAACCCCCTGTATACCCTATGTAATACCCATATAATCCCTATAATCCCTGTAGTTTCCACCTTCTTTTCCATCATCCCTACATATCCCAATGGAAACAACAACCGACGGGATGAAGGAAGAGCCCTGGTCCTCTTTGAATTTGGTGGTGCTACTTTCTATATTTGGGGGGGACTCCCAATAGAGGCCCATAGGGGTTTAGGGCTTAGGGAAGCCTAAACCCTAACACCTAAATAGAGGCCCGTAAGCGCTATAATTGCAGTGATAGGGATAGCCGAAGGGCTGCTGACCAAAACATCCCTGGAGCCGTTCAGGGTTTAGAGTTTAGGGTTTAGGCTTTCAGGTTTAAGGTCTAGCGTTTAGGGTTTGGAGTTTGGGGTTACAACACCACACTACAGTATGCTTCTCCCCGAAGCTGAAGCTTCAACCTCAATCAGCTGAAGTAACCCCGATCAGGCCCAAGTTTTGGGGAAATCTTGGGAGCAGTATGGGGGGTTAGGGTACTTAGAGAACTCAAAAAAGGTTTCCACAAGTAGGTGTGCCACAATATCAGCCCTGATGAACTAATTTAACGAACCCATAAAACCCCGAGGGAAGTCAACCGAGGACCTTGCATCTGGGAACAGCTTCAAAAGGATTTCGGCCAATCGATTGTGGTCTGCCTGGATACTTCTTTCGAATTTAGGGCTTAGGGTTTTGGGGTGGGGTTTAGATTTTATGACTTAGGGCTTAAGGGTTTGGGCCTTTAGGTTCAGGGTTTGGCGGGTTTGGGGGTTTCAAGAACATTTTTGCAGTTGAGGGGTTGGGGTAACAAATTGCAGGACCGTAGCCTACACAGCAATTTCTATTCACTGTGGAACCAATGCAGCTCCAACTGACGCTGAAAGACACACAGGTTTCAGGAACGGTACCCCTGACTACAGTACAGCTCACAGAGCAGGCTTGACATCAAAACGCATGATCAGCTGCGAAGGAGCTCTGCAGAGGGCAAGTATCTGCTGCTTTTTACATCTTAATCAAGGTTTAGCGTTCATGGTAAGCCTGCAGTTGGAACCCGAATCCCCACTTAGCTTTCTCCTGAACTAGAACCCCCCGCCATAGCCCTAATCCCTAAACCCCAAAGACCCCTTCCCCAAACAGGCCGATCTCCAAAGCCTCCTTGATGTAATGCTGGTTCAAGCCGTTCAACTTCTCGAAATCGAAACAAGGTGCTCCTTGCTTAAACAGGGACATATAGGGCTTCGTAGGGATATGTAGGGATATATTCGGGATGTAGAGGGACATATAGGGACATGTAAGGATGTGTAGGGACATATAGGCCTGCATAGAATTTGGGACTTGGGGCTCAGGGGCTTGGCGCGTGGGTTCAGAGCTGTGCAGGCGTTGGGCGCTGGCGGTTTCAGTCCTACATAGCGACCTAGGACTTAGTTTGTTTAGGCCATCTAGAAGGTCCAGGGGACTTAGCAAGTAGATTATACTGTAGTCTCCTTTTACCTATAATAACAATATGTGCCTCAATAATCCTTCAGGGTTATACGTGAAAAAATAATTCCTGAGGAGACTACAGTATAAACGCGGCTATGTAACCCCCAAGCGAGGTTAGTCTGCCTGTAACCACGTGTGAGGCCTACTTACTTACTCAGTCCCCTGAGCCTTCAGGCAATGAAGACCCATAATCAAAAAAACTCTCTCCTTGTAAGGGCCTTAATATTGGGATCCCTATTACAATTCCCATTAAGGGGAGGGGGGTTATTAATTAGGGGTTTACATTAGACTCCCTGGTCGGGTCCGACTGTCCGTTCCAAACTCCCAGACCTGCGCGTGGAGAGGCACTTTTGAAGCAGGATATCTTGCACCACCTAGAGTCCCCAAAGCAGCGCAAGTGCAAGGCTTTAAGGCGGTATAGAAGTGCTGCAGGATTTCTTCCATCTGCAGGCTCGCACTGTACTGGACCTTTCCCATTGTCTGCCATATGAAGTTGCTGCTATCTTATTGACTGTAGAAACTCCGAGGAAACAACGAGTTACACCCCCGGTTCGCGTATTGAAATCTCTGCTGAATGGGGGCACCAAACTTGAACACCTCCCATACCTCAAAACATGAAAGCCTGCTACTTGGAAGGATGTTGCCGCTAGGGCAAAAGCAAGTAGATGTCCCGACACTGCCGTTATGCTGTAATGGGTTCATGTTGGGGTGTTCCTTTTGTTGGAGCCTGTAAACCCTAAACCCCAAACCCTAAACCAGGGCTTAGGTTGGGCATTGCCCAAATTTTGTAACAGTGTAAATTAGGGGTCATATTAAAGGCTATACATCAGTATATTGTGAATATGATCCAGCTGTTGCAGAGCGTGGGCAGTACCCAGGGGTTAGGGCAGGCATATTACAAAGCAACCGGGTGATCCATAATGGAAAATACAGGAACCCTGGTTGTAACTTGGAATTCCCCCACCTAGCCCTAAACCCTATGAGCTACTATCTAATCCCAGCTTCCATGTCCCTTTCCATGTCCTCTGGCATTCCATGCTCCGTTATTTGCTCTACGCTGGGTTCTCTTACATACAACTCCTGAAAGGACCCATATAAACTTAGTCTCCGTTTCACATTCCATTCTCTTGTCCACTGCCCTGAGCCCTAGATCTTCCCATAGAGTAAGTTGTCAAAAGCGTGGTCTATTTTTGTGTGTCGTTTAAGATACATGTTTTATATTTAGGGTCCAAAAAGGTGCCATAATTGTGACAACCAACTATTCATCCCCTTTGCTCAACCCTAAACCCCCAGACCCCTAAACCCTAAAACCCCTAAACCCCTAAATCCCCTATAATCTAAAACCCCTCAACCCTACACCGTAAAATCCCCTAAACCCTAAACCTCCTAAACCCTAAACCCTCAACCCCGGTCCTCGCGAGCAGGCTGAGAGATTAAACCATTGGATCGCCTGCTCTGTGGAGAAGATCTCCTCGGTTGGGGAAGCAGTAAACGAGGTGCTCCAAAACTAAGGGCATCTTTTTGGGGGGATCTTATTTGGAAGGATGAAGGCTTAGTCAATACGACTATGGGGGGGGGTAGAAAAAAACAACATGGGGCTCAGGTCTTGCGTAGGTTTGACTTCTAAAAACTTTAGGAGGCAGGTTACCATTTAAGCAATTGTAGAAATTCGGGAGACCAGACCAGGAGTCTGGGATTTCAGGCTCTGGGGCTCTGCGCAGTGTGGTCCTAATCATGACCACCTACTAAGTATATTGGGGTTATATTGGGGTTATATTGGGGTTATAGTATATTGGTGTTATCTTGGGGATAATGGAAGATAAAATGGAAACTACAATAATTGAGATCTCAAGCTTGAGAGGGTTGTTGGCGCTCTTCTGAACCCTCCTTCTTCTCTAGCTCTTCGTACCCGATCTTATACCCTACACTCCCCGAACAGTTCTTGCCAAGTGCGACCTGGTCTCATCATCACCATGGGACCAGGACAGCCGCGCCAGGTAGTTCCTGATGGCCTCTGGGAGGTAGCCTTGGGAATTGGGCCGGTCGCAGACCGAGTTAAATGGGAACAGAAGAAGCGTCAAAGCAAGAAGAGGTCATGGTCATGGATACTCATGTTAAGAAAAAGAAAGAAAGAAAAGCACCGCGATGGCAGTAGGCAGCCTGAAACCTAAGCATATCTATGGCAGCGGCTGCTGAATTCCAAACTTTGACCAGCCCCCGTGCAGCAACCGTCCCTAGAAGCCTATTTGATGAGCCTTCATATAGCCAGCATGACATTCTGCTGGGACTGCTGCTGTATGGGGCCCAACCTGACCCTCCTTAACGTTCAACTCCTAAACCTCTCAGATCTTCGAGCCCTAAACCGTTGGCCATCATCGCCCAGACAAGGAGAATAGGTTTGCAGAAACAGATAGACCCAAAGTCCTACACCGTAGTAGGGAGGAACAACACAGGTTCAAACGCATGCAACGTCTCTCGTATCTACAGGAACCCTTAATTACCTATAATCATCCCCTAGATAATCCGCTACATAACCCCTCTTTAAGGCGTTCAGACTTTAGCCCTCATGATATCAAAGGCACCTTTAGCCTCGAACTCCTCCAGCCCCGTAGCACCGTGGCGCTTCGACAGCTTCTTGCCATCCGGGCCGTGGATCCTACAAGGTTTAGCGTTGAGGTTTAGGGCCTAGGCTTAGGGATTTGTGTTTAGATTTTAAGTTTAGGGTTTACGGTCTGGGTTTAGGGTTTAGGTTTACGGCTTTAAACCCATGTGGGACTGTCAAAACTCAGAATTATGGTCCCTTTGTAATGAAGCTTCTAATTATAGAGGGATACCACAAAAGGACCGCAATGTTGACAAAACCTCCGAAGACACAAACAATCAAGAAAAACAGGGGGGGAAAAAGAAGAAGACTGAAATCCTGAGGAGTACAACAACTTTCCGAGTAGACTCCAGAGGAGTACAGCATGGAAAATACTTTCCAGGTGGTAGCTTCCATAAAAAACTGGAGCCCAACATAGACACCAAAATACTATAATCCTTACTCTGGGGCAGAAAAAGGTATCCCTAAATTTGGGAAACCCCAAGCTTTAAAAACCAGCCCTATAGAAATTGAATTTCTATGGCTTTCTCAGGATGAAATGAGGATTAAGGGTAATAAAAAAAAAACTGACCTACGCCTGTAAACCCTGAAACAAAACCCTAAACCCTAAACCCTGAAACAGTCCAGGGAACAAAGGCAGGTGGGCGAAGTCCGGCAGCTCCCAGCCCCTGCAGCTTGGGGAATTCGAATGGTGGGGATCAAGGAGGCGTTCGCGAAGTTTAGGGTTTAGGGTTTAGGGTACCTAGAAGCATATGAGACGTAGTAAGTAGGTTCTGAAGGGGCTTATAACCAGACTCCCTCAATGAAGCGACTTATAACCCCAACAATACCTGAATGAAAAAGTCCCCTGACCCAACGCGTAATTAGAGATGCCATAGGTATGTCGGGACAAAAGTGGAAAGACAGCAGTTTCCTTGTCAAGGATAAAAGGGGAACCTTTGAGAAACTCAACCCTAAACCCTAAACCCAGGGATGTGAGGACAGGACGCAGAGTCTAAGAGCTGTGAGGTCTGTATTGAGGCTTTAGGTGTAGGGCTTAGGGGTTAGGGTTTCAGATTCTGGGTCTCATCTGCCTTCCTTGGCACTTTGATGTTTGTTCCAAAGTAAAGCAGCGGCATCCCTACTTCAGAGCCGAAAGCAATCCTGACCCAGAAGAAAACAAGAAAACCTTACTGGGTTGCTGTTAAGGAACCTAAAGAAAATTTACCATAATGTGTATATATAGTAAATAATAGGGTTTCCCCAATATAGTAATTTAATTTAAGTTCCTTAACAGCAACCCAGCTTAGTGCAGCCTGGGTACATGTTCTTGAAGACCGCTATTTGGCGTGCAGTATTGCCAATGTGGTCGGAACCACGAATGACCTTCATAAGCTTGTTCGGGGAACCGCTGATGACTATGAGTCACAGTTCTGATACAATGATGATGATGACGACAACTATTGCAATGACGACTGCTATGCTTGGCATTCCGATTGCACATTCACTGCAGGCACCACATTTGAAACAAGGGGTCCTGCTGCTGTAGAAATATGGGGATTTCCAAGCCTTGGCGGCTCCTGTGTCGAGCCCTTTAACAGGAGGAACAAAAGTAGATTGAGGGTATACATTGGGGAGGTAATTCCCAGTTTTTCAGGTCCCCAAACTCTACCACTTTAACCCTGAACCCAAAACCCTACACCTAAACACGGAACCTGGGTCACGCCCATGTCGTGGTCGTCTACGACCACGGCAAGCAGGTAGGTCGGCGTGCCATCTGCGCGAAGGATGATATAATCATCAACGTCCTGTCAAGGTTTAAGCGGTTCAGGGTTTAGGGTTTAGGGTTCAGGGGAATAATAAATAGGTTCAGCATGGGGATGACTAGGGAATGGGGATAAGTAGGGTTTTCTATATGGGTTGGGGGTTATTAACGTACTTCCTATGATATACCCCAAGTACCCCAAACCTTGAGAATTACAGTGCTATAGTATACTAAGGCCATGCAGGATTCTTGGCATCAACAGCAAGTCTTCCCGACTTTCCAAGAACCCTAAACCCTAAATCCTACGTCCTTAACCTTAAACCCCAAACCCTAAACCCTAAAACCCTAAACCCTAAAACCCTAAAACCCTAAACCCCAAACCCTAAAACCAGGGGTTTATGGTTTGGGGGCTCCGAGCCCCGTTCGGAGAAGCGTCGCAATGCGACAACGGCAACAAAGGGTAATTCAGGCGGTTTAGGCTTCAGGATTTAGGGTTTGGGGTTGAGGCTTTGGGGTTTAGGGGTTAGGGATTAGGGTTTAGGGATTAGGATTAATACAGCTACAAACATACCAAAACAAGACCAATATCAGTCGTATATGATAAACCCAAAATGCAACATAGGGCTTGGCGCCTTGTTCGGGATCTCAATCAAGCCCATGACTCCGTCCTGCGCGGGCTTGCAGCTACACACCCCCAAACGCATAATATGAAGCCCTACACAGACCCCTAGAAACAGAGACTTCTGCCCTCTTGAGAGGGGGTTGATATGGGTAGCTTCAATATTGCAAATCATCATCATACACGCCAACAATCCTTCTTATGAGGACCTCCGAAAAAAGGGATGCCGTAACTCCAGCTAAGGGATCCTAGCCATGTGTGGGGATCACAAAGGGATTCTGTCAGTCTCATGCAGGACTCGGCAAGGGTAATGTCTGAGCTCATTCTTGATTCCATGTGAAGGTGTAGAAATGGAGCGTCCAAACGAAGCCACACGGTTTAGCTATTTCTACACCCAGACCTACTGAAATTAGCCCTCATGAAAGGGGCCACAGGCTGGACATGACCCCAGTTTGGCAAACTCCTCTAGAAAATCCACCTCGAAACCCACAACTCCCATATCAGGAGGGTCAGGGGCACTTAGCAGGTGTACATAGCACTCCTGGAAGCCATACAGCAAGCCCACTTATCCCGATTTTCACCTACTCAAGCCTCCTGACCATCCAAGAAACCTGTAGATGTTCCAACAGTGAGGACCTGAATCACGCCAAATTCCAGTAAACTGACCATGTACACGAAAGCGCACGCCCAACCTGTAAACACAAGTGCAGAAGCCTCAAAAAAAATGTTGCACACCTCATGCTATGCCCCAGAATGCTGCCATCCTATCATTTCAGCCCCTGAACGGTCCTAAACGGCCACAAACGGTAAACTTACTAAACACCCACCTAAACCCTCAGCCCACAAAACCCTGAGCCCAAAATTCTAGTAGGCCACCACACCCCTATATATCCAAACAAAATTCCCATATCTGCCTATACCTGAACACCTGGCCGAAATTGCAACCTTACCTGGTTATTAGGGTTATAGATAACAGAAAATAACAACATGTTTTCAAGGAACTTCCAGTAAATCCTAAGCCCCAATTTAGACCCATGATGAATACACCCCCTCCTTTTTAAGGGCAATAATATTAAGATCCCCATTAGAGTCCCTATTAGGGAAGGGTGTTTAGTAATCATGGGTCTACACCCTAAACCCTAAACCCTAAATAGTAGTTTCCATTTTCTTTTCCACTATCCCGATATAGCCCCAACATAAACCCTATATAACCCCTATATAACCCCAATATCCTATGTTACTCCCATCCTGCCAGCTTGTCACCCCGTCGTCATTGGGGGTCTTAATTCGGATCACAGGCTGATGACCCGGTGGCGGCACGAAATCTGGTCCAAGGTTGCGGCCTCACCGTACAAAGGGTTTAGGGTTTAGGGGTTTAGGGGTTTAGGGGTTTAGGGTTTAGGTTAGGGGGCTAACAGTTTGAGGTTCACTGGGCTTGGGGGTTAGCCTGCTTAGTCTGTTTAGTCCATTTGCTCGCTTTGAAGTTTGGGGTTGATGGGCGGGACAAGATACTAAGACCAGCGGGCGCATGCATGGTCACATGTACACATGTGCATCGGTATGCGCATTTAAGAATCGAGGACATACCCATGTAAGCTTTGCAGTAGCCGGAAAATAATGCTGAGGGTCATTCTACAACACAACGATACCTCAGACTTGAAGGTACAGAAATGGAAGTCTAGTTGTGGAGACTACCTGCAGAAACACAAACCAGCAATGATACGATACCGAAGTAGTGTTATTAAGCAACGCCAGAAGCTTTTCCTAAGCCTGCGTAGGCCCTGAACCCTAAACGCGCCAGAAGTCCCACCACACGCACAGTAAGAACAAAAGACTTAGGATTCTTCTCCCCTTGATACCTACCAAATCCTGAAGGGGCATCCCTGAAAGCTCCGCATACGCCCTACATATCCATAGGGTTACTATATAAAGGAACTTATAACTTAAGGTACCATAGTTTGGGTATGTAGTAG
The DNA here is from genome assembly GCA_905231905.1 of Symbiodinium pilosum. Classification (NCBI taxonomy): domain Eukaryota; class Dinophyceae; order Suessiales; family Symbiodiniaceae; genus Symbiodinium; species Symbiodinium pilosum. Next base: position 12,725 of record CAJNIZ010046124.1, on the reverse strand, counting down.
ATAAGAAGACTTCCTTATTGTAGCTCAACTTAAGTTCCCTAACAGCAACTCAGTCTTTTTAGAAATCCTGACTTCAGAGCTGTGCCAAACAATGACGGATACTAACCTTCCCCGAGACGCGAGTCTCTTGTGGCAGGCAAGCGTCCTCTTGGGTACACATACATTAAATAATAAGAACAACCATGATAATGATAACGACGGCATTCGTATTTTCAACAACTAATCATCATCATGGTAATGATACAAAGAACAATAACCATAAGAATCACACAGAAATACATCCAAACATAGATCATTTGTCGGCACTGTCCTGTTCTAATGCTATTTGTGGAATATGTCTTGTAGGAGCAGGAGATTTTGGCGACCGCATTGCGACTCCTCCCACTTAGGGTCAGGCACTACACTCCTAGTATCCCCCTCAATAACGCCTAAAGTAGTCCCCTACATAAGCACCTATATAACCCCCTTTAAGGAGTTTAGGCCCTAAACCCTAAACCCTCCATTTTATCCTATATAGCCCCCCTTTAAAGAGTCTAGACCATAGCACACTAAGGGCCAGGCACTTGCCAGGATATCTAAAAGCGATGTGCTGCTTCTCAGCCTGCAGCTGCAAGATCAACATGAGGATTTTGGAAACCCTGACCCCCGAAATTACGACCCTATAACCATCATATGATAGTCATAGGGTCCTGGTTTGGGGATTGGGGTTACCAAACCCCTTTTGGTAAAGATACGGAGCATAGCTCAGGGTAGTAGGGCATCGGCTTCCCGGGGTCAGGGTCTAGAGACCTACCTCGTTTAGGGGAATAGGGGTTAAGGGGATAGGATTTAGGGATTAGGGTTCAGGGTTCAGGGTTCAGGGTTTAGGGTTTAGGGTTTGGGGTGTAGGGTTCAGGGGATAGGGCTTAGGGATCAGGATTTAGGGTCCTACCTGAACACTACTCACAGATAAGTCTGTTTGAGGTACCCCAAACCATGACAAGATAAGGAATTTAGAAGCATCACGTAGGTATTGTAGCCTGCGTCAGCATGATGGCCTCTTCAAGGAAACCTGACTGGCAGAACCTCACATCAGCCCTTCCCCCTCACATTTCACATCCCTTCTTCCAGCGCATGGTCTCAGACATGTCCTATTTGTTGTTGCTGTTTCGATTCTCATGCGAAATTACTAATGTTGAGGTGGAGGAGTCTTTGACATCACGGGGAAAAGGGGTCACAAATGTTGGATGCTGATTAGTGTAGGGGGGGGGTGCCACCCCCACCCCCTGACTTATTCTAAGAATTAGCTTTTTTGGCCCCGCAACTTCGCACAAGTAAGGGCCCCAAACGACCAGGAAGGTTTGCTCAATAATTTCGGCAAAACTACACACAGTTAAGGCCACCCACACTAATCAAGATCTAACATGGGACATATCCTTCCGTGACAAAGCTGGATGTCTTCTCCGGACGAGTGCAGAATTTTACAGCATCAGGTTTAGGTTGGGTACTGCCCCCCCTCAGTAACAGTTGGATGATAATTATACGATGGTTATATAGAGCCCTTAATAGGACCCCTAATATAGACTGTTACTGGGTGGGGGGGCAGTGCCCAAGGTTTAGGGCTCTTTCAACACCGACCTTCGTAATCCAACCAACCCTACGCCCAGATGAACTTTCAAGCCTAATCCTGAAACCCCAGTCACAAAACAGCGTCTAGACCCTACAGGCCCCTAAACCCTCAAACCCTTAACCCCAAACACCTAAACCCAACACCCCAAACCCCTAAAACCCTGAACCCTAAACCCCAAACCCCTAAACCCTAAACCCAAAACCCCAAACCCCCAAATCCCTAAACCCTAAACCCAAAACCCCAAACCCCCAAATCCCTAACCCTCAAACCCTGAAACCCCAAACCCCTAAACCCTAAAACCCCAGACCCTAAACCCTTCAACCCCAAACCCCCAAACCCCCAAACCCCCAAACTCGAAGCAGGCCTCGGCCCGCATGGCCTCGAGCTCTTCTTTGGAGCAGTAGCACTTGTAGGCCTGAAGCAGTAAGAATCCTCCTTGAGGATCTTAAGGGGATATAGTTAGGGTTTAGGGTTTAGGGTTTAGGGGATATAGGGGTGATAAAGGGGATGTAGGGGTGATCTAAGGTTAAAACCATGGGCCCCTAGTATGGGCCCTTAACCCTGGGATCCTTATATACCTACTATATACCCTATATGTACCCTTAAGGGGCCCTAGAATCCCCTTAGAAAGGCCTAAGGACCCACATTAGGGGCCCATACTTCTACCTTTAGACTGAAAGCGCCCCAAGCAGTTCGCGGTTTAGGGTCTAGGATTTAGGGTTTAGGGTGTAGGAGTTTGGAGTTTAGGGTGCAGGGGTTTAGGGTTTAGGGTGTAGGTGTTTGGGGTTTAGGATGTAGGGTGTAGGGTGTTTGGGGTTTAGGGTGTAGGTGTTTGGCCCTTTACGGGTACACTTCTTCTGGGTGCCTTGACTACCCATGCAGGGGCTGTATGGGGCCTATTAGGAGCTATCTAGATATCTGCACCCTAAACCTGAAGTCCTAAACCAAAAACCCTTAAACCCTAAACCCATATAGGGATGTACAGGATGTCTAGGTTTTTGGCTTTTAAAGCTTGGTGTCTGCAGGACCTGCTCATCTTCAAGAACCTGTCGCGGGACCTTTATACATCTTCTGAAGAAACCTTTACCCTGAACCCTAAACTTAAGGGATAAGGTTTAGGGCTTAGGGAATCCCTCCAGAATCCATCATTGAATGCACTATCATGTAACCTTTGTGTACTTCTTAAACCACCCTTAGTTGGAGGGTTTGCGGAAAAAATGGCTCTGAGTCCAGCACCCCACCATTGGCCAGCAGCTCAGCAGCAATTTCCTTGTGGCGTCCTCTCAGGGTGCGATCAATGGGGCAGCGTTTTGGAAAGGTTCCATTTAGCTAGCAACTGTACATCCTGAATAGCTGTGACAACAAGAAGCGACAAACAGCGGCGAAACAACCTCAATATAAACCAACAAAGCATGACGATGGCAGCTACCATCCTGAAGTGCATGCAGTGATGCTCACTGCAGCTGAGGCTACTAATTCGGGTCCTATGTTCGCACGCTGCCGCACAATCTCTCCATCGTGCGGTGTGCCCAGCCAGGCCATTCCCTGCAGTATCGCATCTACGGCAGCCTCGTTGTGCCGTTCCACATCCGTGTCTTCGATGCCTGAACTGGTGCTGGTGGCAGTAGCGGCAGCAGTAGTAGCACTAATACCAAAATTTTCTGCTACTACTGCTACTACTCTGCGCCTACCACCACCACCACCACCACCACCACCACCACCACCACCAAACAGGCTCGTGGCGGAAGCTCGGTATGTCTAGCAGACGGAGAATTCCTGGTAGTGGAAGCAAATATGGCAGTAGTGAGCACTGGAGCGCTGTTATAACAACACTGGCTGTTGTTGCAATAAACGCAAAATAGTAATTATAGCAATAGTAGTCTGGGTTGGCCCCTAAAACCCTTTTAAAAACATTAGTATATAGGGTCCCTTATTAAAGCCATTAGGGAAAATATTAAATATCCCGGGAGCCTCCCCAGAGTAGTAAGGATAATAGTAGCAGTAGTACTGGCATCGGCGAAAGATTGTGGAGCAGAAGTAGAAACTGTCATGGCAAGGGAGGGGTTGCAGCAGTGGGATCTTGACTGCAGGCAGAAGTTCAATCAACAAACAACTGAGTCAGATACTCTTCTTAGAATCAGGCTGGGAATCCGATTGTCGCGAATGGAGTTTGGAGATCTCTTGAACTGAGGCTACTGGAAATACGTTGAGACCACTGGCAGATTGCGGGATCCAGTGAGGATTGTAAACCCAAAACCCTAAACCCTAAACTGGCTGTGGAGCAAACCTCAAAGCTGTCAAGCAACGCATCAGGAATTTGCCGCCGTGATGTCTGGCAAACCTGAGGACGGTTCAGGACCTAAGGGTCTAAAGCAAAGAAGCATACAGTTCTCAATCATGGGCGGAGGGAAACCACAGGGCATCATTCCAGTCCTCATTGGTGCTTTTGAAGCTTCTAGTACCCTTCTTCTTCAGAAACACATATCCAACTGAATCTTAGACTCACCTTACTGGTTCTTCGGGGAATATGAGAATATAGCAGGTACAGGTTACACAGGGACCATATTCCTTCATTCCTTACTACGAACCAGTAAGTCAGTTCAGCTTTTGACAACATGGCCCAACTTTGTAATCGCCCATTGCCTTGGATTTTTACCGGGATAGGGCTTGGGCCTTAGTGTCTAGGGTTTAAGGTTTAGGGTTTAGGGTTTTGGATCTTTAGCCTTTGCTAGGATTCATGATGGCTTGGGAAGTAGAAGTGGACGTCCATCGCACGTTGGAATTGGAGGGGCATAACCCCATGTTGGGAAACTCCCATACCGGCTTTTCCAACATGAGGAGTCCTCATTGTACCCCCAAGCCCTGCAATGCCTCTCATCAGGGACCAACAGCAGAGGAAAAACTAAACCCTAAACCCTTATAGTAGTTCCCGTTCTTTTCCATTATCCCTATATAACCCCCAAACTATACCATATTATAATTGCCCAATGTTTTAAAGAAACCTAAACCCCGAAGCCGTGCAATGCCTAGCGAGCTCAGGCTATCCCCTAATACAACCCCTACGTATTATAGTAGTTTCCATTTTCTTTTCCATAATCCCTATATCAGCCCTAAACCCTGTATAAACCCCATTCCCTAGTGAGCTCAGGTGCCGACAAATAGTTGAACAGGGCCGTCCTCGCACCGCCAATGTGCAGGTATCCCGTCGGCGATGGGGCGAAGCGCGTTACGACCGGCCTGCAGAAGTAATTTAGGGTATAGGGTTATCCCTAAACCCTAAACCCTAAGGGTGTTAAGGGTATATGGATTCAGAACGTAGGGTCAAAGGCTTAAGGCGTAAGACTTAAGAGGTGCCCAAAATCACAAAGCACAAGCCATAAACCTACAAACCCTAGTTCGCAGGAACTCCCTAAACGCCCTTCCCCAAGATGGTTTAGGGTTTAGGGTTTAGGGTTTAAGGTTTTTCCCCAAGATCGGATCTAGCTGTTTAGAACAAGCATAACATGCATAGTCTGTCTGCATGTTCCAGTACCTGTGCGGGTGCCCTTCCAGTACTTTGGAGGCCCAGGGAACTTCATAGCTGCTTATCACTGGGATTATAACCCTACTTATAATTTGGGTAACCCCTCTAAGCCCATGTAGGGGGATTATAAGTAGGGCTATAAGCCCAGTTATAAGTAGTCACCAAGTCCCATGAACCTCCAAGTACAGCGCGTGGTGTCAGTAGGGATGGGCTCCAACCCAAGAGCCATGTTGCAGGTATGGTGGCCTAGCCCCAAATGTCAAAATTGGAATCCGTTCGCACCCTAAAACTTACTGGTTCGTAGTAGGGAATAATGGAATTTAGGGATTGCATAGGGATTATATTCCCTATTCCCTACTAAGCACCAGAAGAGAAAGAGAAGGAGTCCCCATCCACACGAGCCTGCAGAATAAGCCCGGTGCATCCGTCCTCCGTCTCGCTTCAAGCTTGGCATCGGGCACTCGCGCATCTGAAGTGCACGGCCGGACCTGAACAAAGAAGAACTACCGCGGCACGTGAGCCGTAAAATCTACCGGGCTATACCGGGATTCAGGGGCTATGTAGGCTTTATCAGGGTTCAGAAGTTCGGGGGTCAAGGAAAAGATGGTCTCTGTACGGCTCCACAATAAATATCTTGTGTACCTCAAAATTGAACCACTACTTGGACCATCTACCAAACTGCATTTAGCAGCCTACACCCCTCTGCTTGCAAGGTATCATGTGTCTGTCCTCAAGAACACATGGCTGTAGCTTCTAGGCCATAGACGCTGAATGCTCGCAAAAAGCACCATTGCTTCTGGTCATGAACGGAAGGCTTCACAAGATGTGATAGTTTCGGCTTTGGGGTCTAGGGTTCGGGCTGTAGGCTGTACGGCTTAAGCTTTAGGGTTGTGGAACTCATGCAGGGTATCTCCGGTGTTGGCAAACCACCATCAATCCCAAAAGGTTTCCGAAGAAGTGCTGGCTTACTTAGAGCTTCAATGGACCTAGTCAGCAGATCATAGAAGGAGTTATATGCGGACGAACCCCAATCAGGAAGCTTTGCGCCCCATGTATAAATCACCCTATAGTGCCTCCATACGCCCCATATAAGTCATATGTATATATACATATATACACTTTTTCTATATGTAGCCCAGGTATCCTAAACCCCAGTAAGGTCATCCCTAGACCATTAAGCCCTAAACCTTGTATGTCCCTAAACCCTAAACCCGTAATCCCTAAACCCTAACTCTGTATACCCTTATAATGGCGTTCCCCAAACTAGGCGACCCCAATATAGACCCCAAAATACTATAGTCCTTATTATGGGGACCCCAAAATGGTACCCTTAATTTTGGGACATCCCCATATATCCCTAAACCCTAAACCCCAAACCCTAAAACCCTGAAACCCTAAAACCCTAAAACCTAAAACCCTAAACCCTATGTATCCTTGTAGCAAGTAAGGTCCTGCCAAGGGGCTGGCAACCCAAGGTCTCGCAAGTAGGCCAAATCCATGGCTCCCTTTCGGGTTTAGGGTTTAGGGTTTAGGGTGTTTTGAGAATATGAGCACGGTAGGGTTTAGGGATAAGGGTTGAGAGTTCAACAGCCTTCGGGGGATCAAATAGCCGCCTTTATTTAGGGTTTAGGGCTTAGAGGGGGCTATATAGGATTTACGGTTTCGGGCTTATGCAAGGTTTATCTGAGCAAAAGTCTAAACTTGGGGGGGTTGTATAGGGGATTGTATAGGGCTGAGGGCTTAGGGATGTTTAGGCTTTAGAGTCTAAACTCCTGAAAGGAGTTGCATAGGGGAGTATTATAGAGATTGTTAAGGTGGATACTAGGAGTTTAGACTATAGCTCATATGAGCCGGCGTATTGAAGGCTTCTTATATAGGGAGCCCAGGAATATGTAAAGGCTGCATATGGCTTCTACGGGGGAAACTTCCATGGACTTCTGGGAGCTAGTTCTTGCCGCAAATCATGCGCCCGTAGGGGTCAAGAACGGGTGCATCTGGTGGACCCTGAGCAAAAGGCACTGAGATCTACGACAGGCTAATCCAGAAAGACAGGGAATTAAGGGTTTAGGGTTTAGGGTTTTGACTGTTTGACATCATCCGACTAACTAGTGGGGGAGGAGGGTGGTTGGGGGACGGTGCCTTGAGATTGCATGCTTCCTCTCGCTTGAGCACTGCAGTCGGCTGCGGCTTCCAACAATTAAGACAGCCACACGCAACCCGAGCCCATTCGAGGCGTTCGGGTCAACCTCTGTAAGAATTAGGACCAACAAATACCATCAACTCGTCCGGTGACGATAGCACTGTTTCTTCGTAGTGTAAATCATCTTCCGCCTCCCAGACTTTAGCTATGCTACGGCTGCCAACTTGTGGCATACCTTGCACTCAAAAAAAGCAGTCACTGCTGTGCCTTTCAGGAAGCCTCGAAATATTCCCAAGTACCCCTCAAAGGAGACCATCACAGATTGTTTGGGCCAGCACCTGTGTGTATAGTTGCTGAGCTCCAGGGCCAAGCTTCGTGGGTCTCCCTACCCCTACCAAGAGGAACTACCACGGACCTGCTCATGTGAGTGGATGGGTGTTTTTTGACCCACCCGGCATCTCCAATATGCTGCAACTGCGATCTGTACGGTGCAGGTTACGCAACGTGGTCAACCCTAAACTCTAAACCCTAAACCCCAAACCCTAAACCCTGTTGTCATCGACCATTGGCCAACCTACAGCTCATTGTATGAATCGCCCAAGTTCGCATACTTGGTTTGGTAAGGTCCTTCTGAGAATAACCCTATCCGCCACCCCCAACCCTGAACCCTTAACCCTAAACCCTCCACCTGCTAAGCTCTACACCCCAAGCCCGAAATCCCATAAACCCTATAAGCGCTTTACCCCATAAACCCTGTCAACCCTATAAACTCTACAAACTCTGTAAAAACGATAACCTCTATAAACCCTAGCCTTAACCCTACAAACTCCATAAACCCTATAACCCCAATAAACCCAACCCCCATAAACCCCACTTGGAAGGTCATGGCGACTCAGTAAATAGGTTAAGAATAGGGATAATGGCAGGGGTTATTATATGGCTTATAGACGTTATTAGCCTACTAACTAGGTCACCATGACCCTTCAAACATAAACCGCGTGCCGGGATCATGGCCCAATCCTTGAAGGTCTCCAGCTGCATCTTTGGCCTGGCTTTTGGTCTGGGAGGATCCTGAAAAGCGGCTTAGGGTTTGGGGTTTAGGGTTTATTGTTTAGGGCTTGGGGTTTAGGGCTGCTTAGGGTCTGGCGTTTAGGGCTTAGGACAAGAAAATGGGAAATAGGAAGGAAACTGATTCATTTAGGGGTTCATAGGCCTGATAAATACCAATCCCTTGTGGCTGGTACTCAACCCTAAACCCTAAAACCCTCATAAAGTATATAGATCTATGTATGTATATATCTATATATAAAGCTCCTACATACACATATATATATATACACACATACATATATACATATATACTCTCTTCTGGGGGAGGGTTTGATATGAGGGATTAGGCGCGGAAGGTGTTGAATGTTAGCAGGAAAGGATTCTGTAGGGTTTCCTAACATTGCGGGGGGCATTTGAAGGGGTATAGAGGAAGTATATAGCCTTGTTATTGCATTCATATAGGGACCTTTGAAGGGCACATAGCAATTATATAGGGCTGTTATAGGAATCATACAGGGATATATAAACAGTTGAGCTTTTGGTTTCTGAAGATTAGGGGACTCTTTTTTGGGAGTCCGCGTCACGAGGATTAAAATCTCTTGGGTCTGCCTTAGCCCCCCCCCCCCTTTTACCCAAAAAACAACCGTATGGGGCCATGTCAGCAAAGACCGCCCCAGAAAAAAATTAGATAGCTAAGATATCCCAAACACGTCTAGTAGCATTAACTGGCTGTTACGAACGTTTTTTAAACTAGTATAATTAGAGAACCCCAGTATCAATTTACCATATCCCCCTAACATGATAATCTAAATTAGGTTCCTAAACAGCAATCCAGTCAAAGGTTGGGGAATCAGCTTACGGCTTCAGAATCTAAGACATTGGGTTGTGGATTTGGGGTCCCAGGTGGGCCCTCAGACCAGACAATGTCTGAAGGAAGGCTACAGCCTAAACCATCAACCCTGAACTCTAAGTTTTACACACTTTGAGAGTCTGGACTAGGGGGCTTTTTGACCATAACCCGCAACTTGTTCGGCCGTGCGTCTCAAGGGAAAACCTGTTTCCTTCCTGATGGTGAGTGAAGCATGCAGGTCTCTGAAAAGGGGACCCTTGGACCCGAGGGAAAAGTTGGGATCATGAAGAGGTAAGGCGGGCCCCCTCGAGGTGTATAGGAGACATGTGTGAGCCTGATGCGTATCAATATCTTTCGCTTAAAAAACGCTCGTCTATTCATTTAAGCCTCTACGCTTCCCCAAACAGCAAAATGCAACATGCCAGCCAGGCTGAGACATGAAGGCCGTAAAATACCTGGCAGCGGAACGGGCAAAAAGCGAGCAGAAAATGTGGAAGTCACAGAGAAGAATGGTGGATACTAGAAATCCTGCATGACCGTAGTATACTAGATTGCCATGACTTCCACGCTACAAGGTACTTCTCACCATGCAGGATCTTGACCCCATACATCCCCACAAGCCCCCCAATTGCCATGTAAGTTACCGCTTTCCATTTGACTCGCCTCCCATAAGAGCTATAGTGCAAACTCCTGGTCCTAGATACCTCTTTATCACCCCTAGAATACTCCCCTATATGATCCCCTACATACCCGCCTTAAGGAATCCCGACCCTGGACTTTATCCCTATATAGCCCTAAAATATATCCCTATATACATATATGAATATATATATATATAGCCCAATATAGTCCCCTGTAATTATATACCTCCCTTTGAGGAGTTCAGATTATGGCTCATAAGGGCTTCATTCAAGGAGGCTCGCTCCGGCTGTGGACACCACGATTGGATTCAGTAAGAGTTGAAGTCTCCTGGGCCCTCCCCAAGCATATGAGCCATAGTCTAGACTCCTAGTCTCCCCCTTAATAACCCCTGTAATGCTCCCTGGAGAATCCCCCAATAGCCCCCTTTCAGGAGTTTAGACTATAGCTCATATGAGAGTCTCTGGCAATGGTCTCTGCAATAATTGACAAGAATCCTCTACGATGATTGCTACCAGTATGAGATTGTAGCACCACAAAACGCTAGGGTCCTTTCAAGGGTACTTCCACTTTGAGAAACTTCCTCTGAGGATCCAGATTGCGCTGCGTAGGTTCTCAAAGGGATGCTTTTTTTGATTTCAAAAACCCGAACCCCTAGGGCATATTGTCTGCATACCGGCCGGAGACAAGCCCAAAGCCTGAGCCCTAAACCCTAAGCAACGTCCTGAGACGTCTCCGAGGCTAACCAACACTTCCAGTGGTTTAGGGTTTAGGGTTTAGGCTCAATTTACCTCTGGCTAGCAAGGGATGAAGAAACATAGATCTTCATGGTAGCGCTCATCGCACCCCATAGAATACAATAAATTACATGTTCTTTTCTACTCCTCGATTCTCTGCTAACCAGAGGCATCTGATCTGAAGACTCCTCAAGTTTTCTTGAATTGCGAGAAGTTAATAGGAGGACCCCCCACCCTGTAATAGCAGTGTAAGAGGAAGATAAAAGGACCCTAATATAATCCCTATAATCCCTTATAGTCACCCTAAACCCTGAACCCTAAACCCTAAATAATGTTGTAGTAGTTTCCATTTTCTTTTCCATTATTACTATATAAACCCTATGTGGTCAACCCTAAACCCTAAACCCTAAACCCCTATGGAGCTCCAAGAAGGCGCACCCAAAGTCGCCCAAGTTTTGAATGCGCTGTCTGGCATCATTGTAGATCGGGTCGAAACGCTTGTGGACCTTTGCGTCAGCTGTTTGTCTAAAAAAAGTCTGTGTACAAATACCTTGTATAGTCCTTCTTTGAGTAGGGTGTTTTGGTGGTTGAGACAAGCAAAAAAATTGTTCGGCTCATGAATCCTATACCGAAAAACAGGGATGTAATCACTCAGACTGGTTACAGCAATCAGTGAAACACACGCAAAGGCTCTGCAGGAGACCAGCCGAACCCCTAATCGGACTCAATACCTAGGTCTGCAGCACCATCAACAAAAATAAAAAATGCTCATATCACCAGCCTTCAAGGAATTCAGAAGATAACTTGCGCAACACAACAAGCCGAAGCAGTATCACCAGCAAATCATTGATGGAAGCCGTCATGCGACAAACACAAGAGGGCATGTGGTAGGGCTTGCAAATTACGATCCTCTTGTGGGCGCCCTCAGGATAAGGGGACATAATATTATTGGGATCATACTTCTGAAAACCTACCCTTAACCCTAAACCCTTTTCACAGGGTCTGTTACATAAAAGACCCGCTCTTTCAGATGTGACTTGCCGCGCAGGCCTTCCGCCAAACCCCTGTACTGTAGGAACCCATCTACTCAGAATAGGGCTCTGGGCATACTATAGTAGGGGCTTAGGACTTAGTGAGGCATACTATAACGATTTATAGTCTAAGCTCCTTAAAGGGGGGGGTTGTAAAGGGGGATAGTAGGAGTTTAGACTATAGTTATATGAACTTTATGAGGGATATCATGGCACAGAACATTTTCAAGTTGCAACCCAATTGTACTTGCAGCTCCAACCCAACCGGCGGGTGGAACTTTGTGTCAACGAAACGAGAGCGGAATTTACACATGATGGTTTGGGGCGAAATCAAAACTTTGAAGCTCTGTGGACTTTGGAATTTTGAACGTAAATGCAAAAATTCGGAAAATTGGCTCGCTGGTTAACCTTGGCGGAATCAGCAGGACGCACGAAATGTGCAGCTTTGTGCGAAAATCTACGGATTTTGCAGCATTCTGCCGATTTTTGGAAAATTTGGACAAGATCTACAGCCTTAAGGTGTAAATCTACCAGGTTGTTGCGAGAAGCTACGCATAGGTCTACTTCTTTTTGCAGAACACTACAGGTTCTGCGAAGATCTACAGATGGGCGAAGGGACCCAGCTGAGGCCAACATCCTGGAACCTTACTTACTTACCCAAATCCCCAGAGTCCATCCTAATAAACCCCCTAAACCCTAGACCGTTTACCCAAATCCCCAGACTCAATCCTACACCCTGATCCCCAGAATAGGTAGGCGAATCACGGAAACACTGGTCTCACTTGTTGGAAAGAACTTAACAGAACCATCTGCTTTTAAGTTGGGCTTTCCCTGCCTAATCCGCAATCTCAAGCAAAGGTCCAGATTCCTGCAAATTACCGTGCTCAAGGGAGAATTGGGGAGTGGAAACCCTAAACCCTAAACCCGAATACCATCCTCCAGAATACTACCCAAGTTCATCCTCTCGCCCCCCTGAGGACCAGTAAGGCTTCATCATCAAGCAAATACTGAATGCTGAACCCCTGAATCCTAGATCCTAAAACCCTAAACCCCAAAACCCTGAACCCCAAAACCCTGCAACCCAAAACCCTGTACCCCAAAACCCTAAAACAATAAACCCTAAACCCCAAAACCCTACAACCCGAA
>CAJNIZ010046123.1:304-41623 GCA_905231905.1 Symbiodinium pilosum | reverse complement strand
CGTCGCCCCGCGTCGCTCCGCGTCGGCTCGCCTCTCTCCGCGCGGCTGCTCGTCGCTTCGCGGCTTTGCACGTCGCTGCGGGTCGCTGCGCGTCGTTGCGCGTCGCCGTACATCAGGCCTGCGCGTCGCTCCGCAACTTCCTCAAAATTACGTAACACATATAACCTACACTGGGAAGCTCTTTCAACACCTGGCCTGCGATGTTTCCACATAACTCCATACTCTCCTCGTGCAACCACTATACTTCAAATCCCTCGAATGACGAACCTGAATCCTGGGTGCTACATTCCAAGTTCCACGCCGCAAGCCCTGCGGGCCATTCCGTACTTGGACCATCCCCATTCATTTTTTTCCAAGAGAGAACTACAGAGAGCATGGTTCGTGTCGTTGACCTTTGAGAATGAAATTGCAGTCGGGGTCATGCGCAGGGGGCTTGTGCATGAGAAGTTTTAACAGCTATGCATGAACCTTGCAGGATTTCTATGGAAGGCTTTTCTGAAGAATATGCGTCCTTGTTGAGATGTTTATGGTAAGCTCATTAAATGGGGCCAGAGCCCTGGACCCCTGGCTGCTGCAAACCGGGCTGCTCTACTGGGTCCAGGGATTCTTCTGGCGCAGGAGTTCTAAAGCAGGAGCAGAGGGTGGCTTATGAATTGCGTGCACAGCCCATGGAGAACAGAAGAGGGACGGAGGGAGGGGGGAGAGAGATTCTAAGGATGTTACAGGCCTTTTATATGTTATATGGACTCCTTCTGCTGCTGCTATTATGCCGCTGTTACTGTTGCTCGTACTCCTCGTTCAGAAGTTCTGCTGCTGCTCTTGTGAAAGTAAGCACCACGAATACGCTCAAAATGCATATTCAGCCCACACCCCTAGCGGGGTTTCGGGTTTCTGTACGATGTTGGGCGTCTGTGGGGTTTACGCTTATGGTGCTTCAAGGGTTCCGGGTTTCAAAGTGTTCAAGAGTAGCAATGACGATGATTATGTTGATGATGATGATGATGATGATGAGGACTGTAAGTTTGATCGCAATAGTGCCCATATTGTTACTCCTCTTTTTCTGTTTCCGCCGCTGCACTTGCATTGCTGCTGCCACAGTTGTCTGTCGCGATGATGTAGTGGTTCTTTGCATAGTCGGCATTTTCCTCGCAATCGGTCTCTTTTACATGGTGCTTTTGCAGAATGCGGGTGGGGACCCCAATGTAGACCCCCAAATATGATGTTCCTTTTACGATAGACCACAACTTTCTTGGGTTTGAGCTAGGCAGGCTATGCCGTCATCATGAGCCTTGTCACAGCTACTCTCTCAACACAAGCCTAATGATGATAATGATGGTGACCGCTGTTGTAACATAGCTTTGGGGCCTCAGGCTTCGCATATGACTTCGTGTTCATCAGTTTTTGGGCTTAACAATACCCTTTAAAACAGGATCGGTATTCTGTGGGGCCCTATGTGGAGGAGCCAGGGCATGCTTTTGGGACCGTGCTGCAAGTACTTAGTCGGATATCAGGCCAGGCTCGGCGAGCTTGCCCTCACCAAGAAGTGTGGAGGACCACTCGTCCAGTTGCCTTCTGTGTTTTTGTTTTTTTGGGAAAGCTTGCTTTTTGGATATCGTAAGCAGCACACCTCCAGGCGTGCTTCTTTCGTGCACAATAGGCACGGTGCTTGGCCATGAAGCCGATTATCGAGGTGCTTTTGATGGATATGCCTCCCCTATCCCCCACAATAATGCTAAGGTCGGCTTTTTAAAGACACCATTGGATCTCTTTCTGTTGTCTATGCTTGGTTCCACTCAAGACTGTCGGTTTGGTCTCCTCGGTAGCTGACCGTTTCCACCAGCATTGTAGTAGCGACAAACTGCCACCGGCGCTGGACGCGACATCACCGCGCTTCATCTCAGCAGATTCACAAGGACTCTTGAAAACCACCAAACTCAAACAGGAGCTGAAGCGCCTGGGCATTCGCCAGTGCCCACGGTGCCACATCTTCATCCAGAAGCAGGCGCTGGACGAACTGCGCTGGTATTCCAGAAGATTGATAGTGAGGATGAAGCGGTATTTTGAGAGGCTTGGGCCCCTAATAAGTGTAGGCACATACCCAGCCATGCATATCTGAACTGCATGTGAGGACGTTTGATGAGCACAATGAGGGGATACCGGTATGTATATGTGTATGTGTATGTAGAATATGTATAGAGGCATGGAATTGCATTCCTGTGCAGGGTGTATGGCCCTTTTTTGCGTTCTTGGGGGCCTTAGGCACATGGATTTCGCAGATCTTACCTGGCGTTGTGAAGGCTACTCCCGCAAGCAGCCCTAACTCCCAGATGCGTATTTACGCCAGGAATCCTAGAGGCCTGACACCACCTGTAGACCTGTTTTCCTGACCATTCCTGACCCAAGTACCCAATAATTAGGTACTTTGGTTTTGGGTAATAGTAATTGTAATACAGGTTTTGGTTATATATATATATATTAAGAATTTGGTGCTTGGACCCAGGCCCTTCGAAGGAGGCTCTTGGGTGGTGCTCATATAAGTGCAGTGGGATAAGAGTCGTAGAGCACCGCGATAGGGTATTCATAACCCTGCTTCTATCTGGGAACCACGTGATGAATCCTAAGCTCCTAAGCCCCAGAAGTGTCCTTCTATACCCGTACAGAATCCACTGATTTTCTTACGTCTTTGGATGAGCAGCCCAAATTCGAGCGCTTACTGTCTGAGGCGGCTACAGAAGTTAAATATACTTTGTTTGTCCTTTTGTGCTCAAATACCCAGGATGTAGCTCTCATAGTCCTTGCATACCCCTCACATACAGCTCATTTAAAAGCTCCATGAGAAATTCGTAACCCTAAACCCCAACTGACCCTAAACCTTAACTCCACTCTTGTAGATCTTACCTGTGCTGGGACCAGGCTGAAGGCCTCCTGACTGGCTGCGACAAGATGACTTGCCGTTGTGGGCTGCATGCCTAGACGATACGTCTGCGGTTTAAGCTTTGGCTTTTGGGGTGTAGGCTAGGGTTCAGGGTCCGGGGTGAGTCGAAGAAACGATTTCTGGTGGCTAGCGGGGAATGAAGGAATGGAACACATAATGGAATCTACTTTATTATTGGGGGGGTCTATACTATAGAGCAACCCATTCCTGCAGCCAATACTAACCACCGGTAAGATTCAGTATTGGGTCAGGCTTTCGTTTTTTGCGCGGATGCGGACTTCGGCTTGCATGCCTAATGAGTCACTTTAAGCTGTGCAAAGCTGTGCAACCCCATGCTCAGGGCTTCGAGTTAAAAACACCCACAGATGATAAGCCGGGCTGCGAAGAATGCTGCTGGATTGGACCTTCGGATGCTAGAGACAGTTAATTATTGACAGTTCTAGGGCTTCTGAAGGGGCATTACCCAGGCAGCGCTGTATAAGATGCCGGATTCTTTGTTGTTGCTGTCACTGCAAATGTGGCACGAGGTCAGCACAATCTTTTATGGGGTACTGCAAGTAGCAAATAAGGGAGTATATTATGATCATGTTCTCTACTAAGTCCCAGTACTGTAAATCTAGGGTTCAAGGTTTGCGCTAAGACCAGAACAGGGTGTGGAAGAGTCCTTCCCAGCAACGACTGGTTTGCAACAGATCAGCTTGTTTCGAAAGCTCTCGGGACATGGGATCCAAGTGCCACCACTCTCTTGTAGAAAATGCACGTCCCCCAGCAACCCTGTACGTGACTTGATTTCCTGGTATACAAAGCAAAGCCTTGGTCATTTCTGATAGAAAAAAAGCAGGTGAAAAGGCCCTGAAGTTAGGCCCTGAAGTGTTGCACCCCAAATCTCGACTCCAAGCCTTAAACTGCAGGTTCAATTTAGATTGCAGCAAAGTACATCTCATGCGAATCGATCCCTCTATCATTGGTCTTGCTTTGGGGGTGGATTCTGGAGAAGCCGTTTGAGGTCGATGTTTTGCTTCCGTTGCGGCCTGGAGGTGCCTCAGCTCAGTTGAGATCGCCACCCCAAACTTGGTTGGTAGGGAATGAAGGGCCCTACACTTATTGGAAACTACTATATTATAGGGGATATATGGGGGTTGTATTGGGATAATGGAAAATAGAATCGAAACTACTATAGTATATTGGGATATTGTTACATCAGATGGTATTATCTAGAGGCTACTGTAGAGATCCAGTCGTTCATTCTCCACGAACAACCAGGGAACGCGATAATTCGGGGCCCTTTGAAGGGGTATGTATCTGCGTGTATTTAATAATATATGCATATCTGTGTTGGGAAAAAAGTGCTGAATAATGTGCTTTATGGATTTCAGGGAGATGTGAGGTGGAGTGCTTTGGGTTAAGTTCTATAGGGGGTTGAGATGAATTGAAGAGTTGAGGGTTTATTGGGATCTGAGGATCTCGCTCTTAGGGCCTGGGGACTTGGGGCCTGGGGACTTACGCAAGATTTCCTAAGCCCCCAACCTCAAACATCGGGGCTCAAAATGTAAGGCTGTATGTGCTAGAGGGGCAAATGTCAACGAGAACCTTGTGTAAGTACAACTTGTTCCAGTATTACACCTCAAAGCCCCGCTCGATTTGCTTTGCCCTTGATATCAACCACTTGGAGCGCTGGCTTCAGGTCTACTGATGACCCGATTGTGCTCAGGGCATCTAAGTTCTGCTCAAAACCCACAGACTGCATTTAAACTTTGCCCTAGACCCTTATAATCCCCCTTAGGTAGGTAGAATGTGGCGTTGGGTATCTTATAACAGGATCCCCAGATACCCCATATTCTATCTACCTAAGGGTGACTATACCCTAAACCCTAAATAGTAGTTTCCATGTTCTTTTCCGTTTTCCCTTTTTAACCCCCACATTCTACCTACTTAAGGTTTAAGGGGGACTTCACTCCCCAACTCGGCAGATGCTTCTGAAGTCCATTTAGGCCCGCCCCGGCGGAGTAGCGCGTTGCCTCTGCGTTGGAGCGCATCATATGCACAGCCCTTAGGCCCACGAGTGCGGCTGTTTTTGGGAGCATGAAACAATAAAATGGGAGCTGTAGTCTAAACTCCTTAAATGGGGTTATATGAACTATGGACTCATTTTAGGTTGGGGGGGACCTATAGGGGACTATACAGGGGTTTGGGAAGGACCTATTAAGGGATGTACTACAAATTTAGTCCAGGGCTCATTTAGGGGATTATGTAGGGTTCTTATTATAGGTCTTATGAAGGGGATACCCTATAGCACATGTGCGCATCTTGTGGGGTCACCTCTGTGGGCATGTATCAAGGTGTAATTTGTGTGGTTGGTTATGTCGGGATGCTTTTAATGTTTTTGTTCCTGGAGTGTGTCTGTCTTTGCCGGAAGGAGTCCAGCAGAAGAGGGCTATATAAGTTATGTAAGGGCCGCGTTCATAAGGCCGCATATTTTGTTCAAGGTCTGCAACTAGGAATTGGCGCTATAAGGGGGATTTGAGGTTCCACAGCCCGCCGCTCTTACATGCCATGGATGTAGTCCCTACATTTCCCAATAGAGCAAGTGAAATGTCTGTGGAAGGTGCGCGCCACAATGCCATCGTCTTCATCTTGTTCAAGTTAGGTAGGGCAAATCCCAAGTGATTACCAGCAATATCGGCCAGTCTCATTAACTGCCATGATTGAGAACCCTCAGCAACCCAATGTCAAACAATATGCCTACCTAGGCTTCAGGATTGGGCATCCCGCGAGATGTATCCATCTCGATCCTATCTTAGAGTGATGCCCCCTGACACACCACAAGAGAAATGATATTGATGAAAATGATAGTCCTAAACCCTACACCGCATAACGCTTTCATGATGAAGCCCTAAACCCTACACTCTGTTACCTGTGAGAAACCCCCCCAGACGAACCCCCGGATTCGGAGCCACTCTCATCCACCCTCATCTGATCAAGGTACATTCCGCACAGTGCAGCTGTGGCCTTAGCCTTGCTGGTTGTCAATAGGGACTGCATGAATGGAAGCTATTTTTCTTGAAGATCATGAAGGGGTTGCTACAGGGACCTATTCCTTCATTCTCTCTTAACAGTTTATGTCAAGTCTTGTTAAGAATGCCTCTCCCTTCCTGATGGTTTTTCTGCAAAAGTTGGCCTGCAACTAGGGTTGCCTTGGACTTCTAGGGCCGAAGATTGGCAAGGATACCGCAGAGCAGCAGAACGGAGCCGAAAAAGAGGGCATAAGCTTGTAGACTTCAACCCTCGACGCGGAACAACGCAAAAGATACAGCCAGTCGTTTCCTGCCTCCAGGAAACGCTGCCACTCAGCCTCTAACTGGACCCCAATCCTAGACCCCTAAATCCTAAACTCATACACCCAGGAATCCTGAACCCTAACCCTAAACCCGAAACCCTAAACCCTACAGCCTTGAAATTTAAAAGCCTCGATGCCTTACAGCCAAGCCATGAGGTCTTGGATAACTACAACACCTGGGCCGCTGCAGCTGTGGACATGGATCTGGTGAAGAGGTGCTGTCAGCTTTGGAAAACGGTGGTTTCCAGGAGCTTTGTGGGCCCACATACTAGAAGGAATATCAGATGTTGGGGGCTATAATGGGCCCCCCTTTTGGTGGAAATTATGTCTTTGGCTTTTCCATTGGCTTCAGGTTCAGAGAGGTTTTTGTGCTTAGTGCTCTTGTCCTTCTGTAGTACTTGGACTTAGACTGAAAATCTTGTTGGGCCAGCAATTTAAATGTTGTGTTTCTTTGCGGTTTCGGGTTTCTTGTTGCCTAGATTTCTGTCCCCACCGAAGGATCTGTACCCATTGATTTCGTATCCCAGTATAACCCCGATAGTCTACAACCTCTACATGCGTATATACATAGATGTTTGTTCCTTTTAGGTGTCTAGCTCAAGCTCCAGGCTTCACGGTTTCATACGGCTTGGAAAGTGAAAAGTTGCAGGCAGGGATAGCCTCTGGGTTTAAGGCTGGCAACGGAAGATAGGAAAACCCACCTTATAACCAGATGATTCCGATAGTGACTTGTCCCTATTGTTGAAGACAGCACCAAGGTGTTATCATAGTCTAAGTATGAGGAGTTGTCGTCCCTTCCTAGACTAATCTAGGGCACCAGCTTCTTCATCTTGAGTTGTGAAAGATTGATCAGCAGGATTTTTGATGGAACTAGTCATGCTGCACACATGGTACACAACATGCCTCGGGACCAGCAAGTGGCCCAAAAAGTTGCTTATGGTACGGCGTTCGCAGTTGCCGGGCTTCCCTTACATGGTAGTTTCCCTAAATAGGGGTGCCCCAATGTAGGCCCCCGAATACGACAATCCTTACTATAAGAACCCCCAGAACCCAAATTTTGCGAAACCTCCACATGCGATCCGCTCAAGCACTTCCTGATTTGGCGACCTCGGTTTTGGGTCTCAGGTCTAGGGAGCACGGAATCCAAAACACCTTGGAGCAGACCAGAATCAGGGCCACTTGGGTGAATACAGGGGCTTAGATAACATGGTCCCAGATTCCTTGTATAGTTATGATACAGGGTACCTCAGATCGATTTGAAAGGATTCGAAATTATTTGCACCCTGACCACCCTCACAGCGAGGTTAAACAACACAAGTAGGCCATACTTGTGCTCCGAAGCATTCATGTAGGAAACATTTTCTGTTGGCCTGTTGCCATACTACAGGTTTTTAGGTTGCCGCTAAGAACCTTACAATGGTTACCATCAAAAGGAGAGAGAGCTATATATATATATATGTAGCGAAAACTATCTGGGTATCTTATCATGGTAACTAAGTTTGAGTTGCTGAGCAGCAATACAGACACTTTGGTTAGTACAGCAACCTGAAACCCAAAACCTTAAAACAGCCAAAACACTCAAGCCTGCAGTAAACCCTCTGAACCCTAAACCCCAAACTTTCTGGCAAAAACAACTCAACCCAAAACCCTATCTATTCCCTAAACCCTAACCTCCCTAAACCTAAACCCCAAAGTAAGATGACAGCAAACCAGAAACATCCTCAGGCCTCGTGGCACAGCCTCCAAAGCCGCAGCGCAGCGGCTGAGACGGGAGCTGGATGCCGTCACCAAGGACTCGCCTGCAATGTAGAAGCCTGAGTGTAGGGTTTTTTTAATGACGTTTACGCATGTTATCCCAACAAAGAATCAAATGGAAAGCACATGGAGAATGAAATGCTGTACGGGGCCACAAGAACATCCAAGTCTACAAAAAAAACTACTTTGGGCCCTAAAGTCTATGAATGATACCTGCTTTGGGTCATCTGGATCCCTGGGCGAAGCTTCAGCACAGGGGGTAAGGGCTAAGGGATTAGGATTTAAGGGCTTGGGTTTACAGTTGACAGGCTTAGAGTTTGGGTTTAAGGGTTCAGGATTGAGGGTTATAGTTACTACTATTATTCCTCAATAATGGACAATCACATGGGAAAGAAGGAGGAGGACTACATGGAATCTCAGGTTATATAGTGATTGATAAGGTGTTTAATGTAGCATCAAGAACTGCCAGCAGTAGTTCCTTGCAGGCGTTATACAACGAGAGCATAATTTGCCCCAAGGCCCTATTCTAATTATAAGCTCCTGCATTACTCGTGTTGGGGGGGGCAGGTGTTTTGCAATCTCAGGCTGGGGGGTAGATAGGTTGGTGGTGATAATAGAGTGCTTTCTGGCGTTGTGCTTCTGAGGTGTGTATTGGATATTGGTGTGTAGCAAAATGCTTTCTTCTCCCCAATGAAGTTGCAGCAAGTAACACGACTGTGGAATCCGTGCCTGCAATCTTTTGGACGACCTCTTTCTTCAGAAGCCAAGTTGAAAGACTGCTGGCATCAAGTTAGTTGGATGTCGAGCTCGGCACCCGCAGTGTGCTTCGTGGCAACACCCAAAATTTCACAGTGACAATTCATCCAGTGGATTCCGGCTGTCAGTGTGAGCGCGAATGTTGGAGAGCATTGTGCATCCTGTATGCACCTGCAAAACGAAGAAAGACCCTCAGCGATTTCCTACACGTCTAAAGATGTGCAGGACCCACCGCCATTCATCCGGGTGAGCTGCCGCGGGGCCGCACCATCACTACTCTGTGCTTTGTTGCCTCATATGAGCAGAGTTGTACGCCGAAGCCCCCAGTACCATAACTACCCCTGTACCTGAAATCATGTCGTCATGTCCGCGTGTGACTTGCGAGATTTGAGCGGGGTGCCAGTTGTAGCACCAGCTGCAGCATTGAGCAGTGAGAAGACTGAGCACTACTACTACCGGCACAACAATGATGAGAAGGCGCAGTAGGTGCATGATTTTGCAGGTCTTCGTTTGAAGCGATATTTTGTTGGTTATGGGACCAGAGCGATGTGGCAAGGGCAATGAGGCTGAAGCAGCAGCACATGTGCACTGACCTGCCAAGTCCCAGCTAGCGCACAGAGCTACGAAATCCAAGCATGGTAGCTGCATTGATCAACACCCTTGTTCTGTAGATTTCAACATAAATCTCTTGCCTCTTGAAGTTGTGGAGCCGACCGAAGCCTAAACTGTTGGTGTCCATGTTCAAGGGCCCCATTGCTATTTCTTTTTGAGGCCTACCTCGCCGCTCATTCGAGCTCTCTTGTTTTAAGAGCTTTTCAAATGCATCGGGGTCCAAGCCATTCCGTAAACGTGAAGAAGAAGTTAACGGCCCTGCTCCGGAAAGACCCCTACGCTGTCCCTACCCTACTTTGAGACTAATGGACAGCTCACTTGCACAGCTTTTATCCTTAAAGCGGGAAACTATACATGTAATCATGTAACCCAGATTGAGTAGAAGGTAACTTTTTGCTTAGGATGAGCCGCCATGTAGGCCCTGACATGCCTCACATGTGCCAAAGACGAATGAAGGCCCAGATGCATCCATCATGAAGTGGCACTTCCTCATCGAAGGCACAGAGTTTTTGTGAGCGCCACGCATGGACAGGTCGCTAAGTCAAGTTCTGGAGTTTCAGGGTAGCTGCCCTTTGGACAAACCCATCTCCAAGCACGATGATTCTTACAGCAGTCGGCAGTCTGCCCTGCTGTGGACTCACTTGGTCGTCGTAAGAAAGTTATTGCAGGAATTCATCCTGGTGGGAGAGTCATGGTTATTCTATCGAGGTAAGGCCATAGCCCTGAGTCCCAGAGCCTTTTGCGGCTTCATCTCTTCACCTTCAAGATTCTGCCGCAGGGCCACCTGACACGCCCTATGCTGGCGGCGTCTACTGGGGTCAGCTTGAAATGTTGAAGGACCTTCATTCCAGGATTTCTTGCACTTGCGCAAGTTCAAGGGAGCTCATGACTAGATATATAGGGGGGGAGTCTTGCGTGATGTGTAGCTAAAGCACTGCTAGTTGACACGGCCCCATTGACAAGTACCTGTTGCCGTCAAAGTGATTTCCAAGCAGGATGGGCTTCCTAAACGCAATAGGCCTCTAACGCAGAACTGCCAACCGTGCGGGCAACACCAGGGTGCATTTTGTGTTCCCCCAACACCCACCCCAAGCCTCACTAGCCCTAAGCGGGGTTCAAGGTATTAAGGGCTCAGGGACGGATGGAGTTCGGGGCCTACATGTGGGGACTGCGCATGTGACGTATGTTTTGTGATATGGTTTTGGTGAGCGATATGTGTGTTGCGTGTGAGTTTGCAAGATCAGGTGTTCCTTTGGCGACCATAAATCGCCAGCATAGTCTCATGGAAAAAAGTAAGAAGGCAACCAGAGCAGCCACCCAAACCACGGGAAAGCAGCAGCACTAACAGCATGCTGTCTCCCGTGTCTCCGAACGACGAACTTGAGCGGGCCGCTTCCATTTCAGAGACATTCAAACGAGTCCGCTCCAACCTGGTGCAATGCATACAAACCAAGCCGGCCGCAGACAGTCACACAAAACTTATCCCAGCCCACTACACCACCGGTCAACCCAGACCACACACCCCGGTCCCGACACCACTCAGCGAAGCTGAAGCAGAAACTCCACGCAGCAGCAAGCAACAAGCAAGTCACAGCGAAACACAGCCCCGAATCGGTGCCGGAGAAAAGGGCTGGCACGACAGACCTCTTCTACACACCCGTGACGCAGCTAGATGAGATCCACGGTGACTGAGCTCCGAATGCGGAGGAAGGGGGCGACCACACCAAACTGGAGGGTGACCACGAACCGAGCTGAAGGTGAACTGAGCACATCTGAGCACGGGGGCATGAATGCAGCTATCGAAGGAGGCTGAAGATCCCTTTGGCCATCACAACTAACCTCCAACCCATACTGTGTTAAGCCTCAAGTGGCAAATCAATCAGTTTCATGTCCTGGCCAAGTCTCTCAACTTGGGAAGCTCAAATTGTCAAGCCGGAGGCCTCCATGTCAACTTAACGCTGAGTGACAAAGCCAAGAGCAGATGCAGAGTTTCACAGGCTGAGTCACAGACATGCATATCAACAAGTTCAGTTATTAGCACGGGGTTACAATGGAAAAGACACGGAAGCTGGATGAAGCTGTTATATTATCAAAGGGAGAAAATGGTCTACACAGGGAGTTATGTGGGGGTTATATGTAGCCCTCGCAAGCCGGTTTATCCAAATTGTCATACTCCCAGCCGTGAGCACCAGATGTGGGACAGTCAGGACCCTTATCCCTCTGGAAAGACATCACAGCGTGGTACGAATTTCTACTTTCATGTATCCGGGAGTGTCATGCGGATAGGATTTGTTTGCAAAAGCTCCCTAATTCAATCACGGGATAATCTGAACAACACTTCCCTGAGCCCCGTGGGAAAACCAGCAACCTGAACAGTTCACACGAGCAGGGATGAGGGCAGCAAAGTGTCGGTTATCTATTATGGATGTAGTCGCCTGTGGTTAGAACTCGGAACCCCAATGCCCAGCTGTGAGGAAGTATCTCTGTTAGGCAATGCCCTACAAGGGTGTGGGAGTGATCCCAGGGGGTTCCTGAGGGTAACCTGAACCCCCGCATTACAGAAAGAAACCCCCAGAATTGACTTCGTAGCGCTCATATGATAATCACAGGGTCCTGACAATGCTTTGGGGGTGGCGCATGCTGAGCCCCAAGTCAGTAAAACACCCCAGCCCTAATATCAGATGTCTCGCAGTCGTCCACAGAGACAGGCAAACGTATCGAATATGAGAAGTCGGCAGTAAAGTTGAACTACAACAGTTCATAGAGCTTCCCACAAGGGTCCCACAAAGGATGTCCAAGGGATGTGTAAGAGTTGTCCAGCGCGGCAAGAGGTGAGAACAGTCACGTGGGCCACTCAAAGCTGT
The DNA here is from genome assembly GCA_905231905.1 of Symbiodinium pilosum. Lineage (NCBI taxonomy): Eukaryota > Dinophyceae > Suessiales > Symbiodiniaceae > Symbiodinium > Symbiodinium pilosum. The sequence goes on along the minus strand of CAJNIZ010046123.1, from coordinate 29,364 downwards.
CGCCTGAACATGCTTGCCTTCTAGCTACCAAGAGTTGTCGCATCCTCCATGTGTCCCCTTGCCTTCCCGTAGCTAATTCCGCTAGAATTTGTACGATTCCAGCTTTGCACCTCCAACTTCATAGATCCTGGACGGGTATACTGGTATACCTCATTTATGACCCTCCTCATTCCCTATTTGACCACTATAGCCCCCACTCATAGAGAGAGGCCCCATTGATCCCATTCCAAGCAACAGGAGTATCCTTTCGAGCCCCCGCTCGTGCGCTTTCGCACTCCGAATGGCAGATTTCAGGCGCGCAAGGGGGAGCGCTGGGGCCTGAACGAAACACAGTTTTTGCCACACAAACTTTTTTGACGTCATGCGCAGGCGCAAACATGGCCTTAGCAGTTTGCAAGCGGTCCAATGGACTGGTGTGGACAAAGGCAATTTGGTGTGTAGGGCTGCGGTTTCCGCGTCCGCCAGAGCTCCTGACTGCAGCAACCAAACTGATTTTTTAGCTCGCTTGACTAGTTGTTGTCCACCTGGCTGACAAGCACCACCATGACCACGACAATGGTTACATGCGGAAACTGTGCAACATCAATCCACACAGAAAATCCACGAGCATATTTCGCGGAGCAGGCAAGGGAAGCATTAAGGTCCGAGTTGTCGTCTCCGCAGCATGCAGCAAGCCTTCGCATTGGAAGTACTAGCACGCTGTGTTATACTCCTTCCCCAAGGGCAAACCTCCGAGGGGGTAGATGACCCTCAAAAACCCTCATACCCTCACTTTGTGCTGGCAAGCAGGTTGACACATGGCTATGCCGAACGCAGCTGGACTACCACCCAGAGGCCGGACAATAACTCCCACAGGATTGCCTCTGAAAGAAAGAGTTGGCACAAGTGGCGTCCGAGGGCGGGACCCCCCAACAATCGCAATCTGAAATAGCTGACGGACAATAGGTTCATGGCAAGGCCGCTCATTGAGAGAATATGTGTGCTTCCATTAATTTCTCGTCTTAGTCTTAGGGTGGCTTGTCTTGTCCGTCTCGGCTGGCCGAGCCTCATGTCTTGCCCGCAGAGCTTGCATTGTGCGAGCGCCGGAAATGCTAGGCACTTGAAGTAATCCGTAACCATCTTCTGTAAATCAGCTTCAACCCCACCAGTCTCAGCCTCAAGTCCTTCTTTTCGAGCTCATAGCTTGGGGCAATATACAACATCTCGCAGGAAGATTGAGACGCACTTATTGTGGCCAGCGCAGGAGTTCACCACTTTCTGGAGGTCCGCTTTGCTGAAGCAGATACCTTAAGCCCTGAACACAGCGCAGGGCTGGCAACCGCCGTGGACCATCGCAAGTCTGCTGGTTGCTCTCTTGGCTTTGTTCTGTCATGACCTCGGGCCTTAGGGTTCAAGTTGCTGATTCTTCTGCACATTTTGGGAACACTGTAAGTAAGTGCAAGGTAGCCCAATAGAAACATACGACTGTAATGTAGACTGTTTTGCTTCTATAGTATTCAACGTTTTTGGAGGTGCTTCAAAAAGGTTCCTTTTGCTTGAGATCAGACCAAAATACCGAAGAAGTGCATGCCCAACCCCCAAAGGAATGGTATCCCATAGGCCATAGGCCGCTGTCACGGAACTTAAATTTGTAGGTCCCCTGTCGGGGTTCCGTGTTAATTTAAGGAAGCATGGGGATGTGCTTCTCGATTCGTCAACCTCTCTAAAGTTTTTGTTGCTCAAGTCAACGGGGCCAATTAACGCTTGGACAATGTTTTTGCTAGTAGCTCCTGGCAAGAATGATTCCTGCCTCTGTTGCAGCTGAGGTTGAACGGCGTCTAGAGTCTGAGCAGTTGTTGTTTCAGAAGAAGTGATTTCCAGCAGCATGTACTGCAGCTGAGGTCATGCGCAGATTTCCCCAAACAAAGGTTCCCCCCTGATTGTTTGGACCTGCCTGAGCAGACCCAGCTGTTTGAGTGGTCTACCAGGCTGCCAGGAAACAGAACCATGAGTCAAGCGCTAAAATTTAAGGTTTTGACAGGGACATGCCAGGTCAAGTTTTTCTGGATATGGCAGCCGGGGATGCGACACATCTCTGTAGAACAACATGCAGCAGGTTCGCGCTTTAGTATCGAGACCCGTCTTGTTCGGCTTTGCAGGTGTCCATGGCGTAATCGACTTAAAAGTGCCGCCCCGCTCGGATTGACTAGAAATTGAAACCTTGAAACTTCAGTCAACTTCAGTCTAGTCTCTACATAAGAATTTGTATTCTCCTGCTGCCCCCCCAACTTGTGTTTGCAGCCGCTAGCGTACCGTAAGTCATGTTTTGCTGAAGGTGGCGACGCCTTCACTGCCGGGATGCTGCAGCCTCCATTCACAGAGACCCAGAGACGGCAATTGGTACTTTGCCTCAATTCGATGATAGTGGGGTTGTTCATTCTTCAGGCACGTTAATATGCGTGATCGTCAAATTATGGTCCCTTTTTGGGTACCCTAAATATTAGGTGCCGTACTATAATAGGGATCCAAAAAGGGACCATAATTTTTACAACCACCCATATGCGTTCGTGGCGTTGAGTCACGGGCGTAGTGTTGAGGAGCATATTCATCTGAAGCCGCATGTGCGCCTGGAGGCCGTAAATCGCGACACCGCCTCATCATATCAATCTCAATGACTTGCAATCACAGGTCTGAGGTGGCCCTATATATGTACAAACTCGACATGAAGCGTTTTGGGCTGAAACCCCTGAGCCCCCTGATCCCAAGACCCGGGTCATTCCACTAAGAATCGCAAACACCGCCAACAAGGTACTTCAACAGTGTACCCAATCCGTAAAGACACCGCAGCCCATCACCCGAAACGAAAGCCCGACTTGCACCCTCGGTATCGGATTACGTACCGAAGCTCCTAACCCACCAAACCCTGCAGTCTCAAGCACCACAACATGATAAGGAGGCTTATCAACATCACAGTGCCACTCCATGTGCCCAAACATTCGGATTTGTATGGGAAAGGCCTTCAACCACCAAACACGATGACGAAGTCTTGGTAGGCCAGCGCCAGGAAGTAGTTCGCCAGAAGGAGCATGGAGCTCCCAATCTCTGCTGAAGCGATATGTACTGCTCCCCAGGCTTCGACAGCCTAGGATGCTACTAGGCTACCCGACTAAGACCATCCAAAACCAATCCCCTACCCCTTACTTAAAACACCCCCTCATGATTCTGAAATGTTCAAAATTCTATTCCTTACACACGAGCCCAAATATGTGCGAGGTGAAGGGACTACTTGCAGATTGGCGCAGTGCAGTTTCCGTTCATGATGTTAAGCTATAGAAAGATACCGCTGGTGCAAGTGATCCGCGTGCGAACTGGCTCGTCTTGCCGTAAATGATACGAGCGTATCGATCCCAAAGCTGCGCACTCCCCAGCACCAGTATGTATGAGCCTGAAAAAACATGAACCATTAGGATTGATAAAATACTCCTTAACCATTGCTGTGGTGCACCCCTACGCCAATCCAATCATTCTGCCCCGAAGGTTACCCGCTTGAACCTGGCACCCTGCACCCTCAGCCGCAACTAGACAGGCATCGGAGTCACTCGAATGGTGTCTGGGCTTTCTTGAGTACGCTCTTTCCGGTTTCATTTACATCCCAGTATGTGCATTTGAAGCTCTGACATGGACCTCCCATCCTAACGATACAAAGCACACAAACAATCAAAGCCACGGCTTCTAATCCCAACTTTGGCATGCCGAGCTGGAGAGCACACACGTTTTAGCTTGTCAGTTACTGTCACTTGGGATAGTCTGTGACGACAGCGAAGCGTTATCAAGTTTTGTTGTTCATCCTTGGTGCTACTTTACCCTCAGGCTGTAATTTCCAAGGTAGCATTAAACATTTCTAGATGGTGCTACATTCATGTGGCCCTACCTGCTGACTTTCATCAAAACGGCTTCGGTTCTATGTGTCATTGTGAGTTGATAGCTGATATCGTCAAGGCATGTGCAGAGTAAGACGAGGCTTCATAGCATCTCCCCTTGCGCTGGATCTCGTTCCTTGCGACGCAGGGTTTATCTCGCCTGAACAGAACGACAATGGCTTAGATTAGAATATGGCCAAACCTCCAAACCTCTTGATTCCAAATAGAGCCCCAGCAGCACAATTCGACGATTATCGTGGCAGCCTCTGCTCCAAGTTGCAAGGACTTCAAAAATCACCACTTGATAGCAAGCAGTCACCAGCCCTAAGTGAGCGAGAAAGATGTGAAGTCATACTTTTGCGAAAGACCGTGGTTCAGATTCTCAGACACTCTCATGGAGGGAGTGACACGGGCGCATGATCACTCACTGCAACCCCAGGCCTTTCAGTCTCCATGAAGCCAGGAATCGGGGCGTGGCAGCTTTCTTGACTGCCTTCCCAAGCTACAAGGTTTCCTGACGGGACCTGGCGAAGTCGGGAAAAGGCCCATGTGATGCAGGAGGAGGGCAGAGCCCTGCTTTCGGAAGCGGTTGTGTGAGGAGTTAGTGGACAGTCATTCCAGAAGGCATCAGGAAGAATTTCGCGCCCTGGAACATCCAGTTTATCCTGACCAGACTCACACAGCTGATGCCAGCAGGGCTTAGTACAGTTTGCCTTTCCCCATAGTACAGCCAGACCTCCTGTTCCACTTGTTTCTTACATTTGTTCATTACCAGGAGTCCGGGATCCCAGAAGGCAGGAGCTACGACGGGAGGTCTAGGGCGTGAGCGCAATGCCGACGCGGACCTTTCTTGCTGCCATGCAATTTTCTGCTGACTAGAAAGGGCGCCTCCTTCTGCATGTCGGGGCTAGTATTCACTACAGACGCTTGAAGCCTATGAAGATACAAAGCCCACGGTAGCAGGCACATTTGCAACCGACAATCCCAGGCCTTGAACAGCTTCAAGGCCCGCCTCATCCTTCACCCACTTTTGTTGGGAGAGAAGTGGCCATAAATCTAAAGTAGCGCATTCAATTCTAAGGTCGAAACGATGGGCCCCCAGTGGGGCCTTTAACCCTGGGATCTTCATATAGACCCTGTATGTACCCTTAAGGGTCCCTTTTTTTTCCGCTCTGTACCCTGAAGAGTTCCTAGATACTTTCCAGAATCCAGGCGCTGGCTTGAGGCCTGACATGTTCGTCCTACAAGATTGCTTTTGCCACAGGGCGTAGCAGTAGCAGGACGCCAGCCAGAAACTAAGTTGCATACTTATGTGTAAGCTATGTCGTGGATGTGAGCGTCACTGTTTTCATATGTTTGTTTTGCTTCTGCAGCTTTGATGCAGCCACCCGGCAGCTGTCAGCATTTGTGGTTGCACAGTTCTCTTGTAATCCATGAGACTACTCTTGATGTTACTTGCAAGATCATGGCAGTAGGATTACAGCGCCCAGCCAGCTTCATAACTAAATTAGATGCCTGTTGTCTCTTGCCTGTTGAGCTGTTGAGTCTCCTTTCTTCGTACGGGCGGCCCGGACCATGTGACCCACCCGCCTCCCTTCAAAATTGAAAGCAGGCAACAGCCCCAAACATGCACCTCGAACAGATCAGGTGACCCCATGTTGCACCGTCACTTTCAGTTCTCCATGCACTTATCCAGAGCGGCTCTATTTCGGCATCTAGTGGCTCCCTTCAGTTTCCTGGTACCAGACACGGGGACGGCCAACCTAAAATACGCCAGGGTATGTGGAGCAGGGCTTGGTTTGGCAGTGCTTTGTAATGAACATTACAGTCATGCAGACACTACCTGACCAAAACGGTCGAGAAGCAATTAGTAAAATCAAGACTAGCAAGCCACTACAACCCCCAGATCTACTGACAATAGTGAAAGTCGCGGTTGCCGACGCCGGGGCTCAAAGTAGCCGAGCACCTCTTGACTTGCGCCTTATGCGCTTGCCCGCATGGGGGCGGCCTGGCAGCAGAAAATGGAAACCTGGAGCCGATAACTTACAGGTTCTTGGTAGGGAATAAGGAAAACACTATATGAGCTATAGTCTAAACTGCTTGAAGGGTTTTTTGGGTGCATTACCGGGAGTATAATAGGGGTTGTTAAGGGGGATACTAGGTGTTCGGGCTATAGCTCGAATGGTTACAAGCAAGGCTCGACAGAACATGCTGTGAGGTATTGGTTGCGCACTTGTTACGAACGATTCAAAGATCATCAATATATTTCCGGAATGGCCGGCAACACGCAGCAAGTGAGTGGTGTTCTACTTATTCAGGATCCTATTGGACGGCATGGTTTTCGTTTGCTTGGAGTTGCTACAGGTGGCCTGCAAATATCTTACAAAAGCCCGGCATCAACGATTGCTTTTTGGCAGACACCGGAGCTTGTTGAAACCGTATGCCAAGACTTAGCAGGAATTCGTAGGTGGCAGGGGGCGCTTGTGTGGCTCCAGCTCACACCCTAAAGTCTGCTGAATGATTTTGGCATGTGGAAAGGAGCTTCATCAAACTTAAACTGTCGGCCTCAAATCCTATAGCCCCCGTTTAAGTAGATAGAATTTGGGGTATGGGGATCTTATTATAATATTGGTCAATTCCATATTCTTTCTGCTTGAGGGAGATTATAGACCCTACAGGAAACCCAGGCCCGTTGTAAAAAGATGCAAGGCTCATCTATTTACAATCTCACTGAAGGGAACCTAGTTTTCGAACACGGCGCGTGCTAAGGACGAGAAGCTCCCAACTTCGGTGCCCCATGGATCCGAGCCCACAGTAACGGACTTTGCTGGTATTCTGCTGGCGGACACTAGGTCGCATCAGGGTCTAGCTACGCAAGCTAACATGGAACCCCCCATGATTTCCTTTAGCTTTAGTCCCTTTTGGGGGTCCATGAAAAAAGGGGTGAGAGTAAGCCTCCCAGGCTTCACTTGGTTTAGAGTCAGGCTTCCTGGGTGCGGAGAAATGAGGGGATTGAAGGAGTTGCTGGCGGCGGAAACAGGTCTATCCTGGGGGCTGTGCCTTCGTGGACCTCTCCTTCCCGTCCCTCGTTTCAAGTTTGCTAGGTATAGCAGGACGTCATGGAACTCAAGGAGGTAGTATTGGAAGTAGCACTAGTGGAAACCAGAGCATGTATAGCAGACATAAGAAACTTGGAGGCATAATCTTCATGCCTCGCTGCTTTAGCGGACGGGGTTTGACGTTGTATTCAGGGGGGAAGAGATTACACAGAACCTAGAGCCCTACACCATCATTAATAGAACCTACAGCCCTACTCCACAGACTGTACAGTAACAACCTTCATTCTTTCATCGAGGAGCTGTCGAGCTTCTCAGCTCGGGCGATAAGAGATGCCACGCAGATGGCGCCTCGTTAAGCATGACAGCTGCCCCTGGTTGGGTACTTAAGATGGTGGTATCAGTAATTGTAGTAGAGGGTGTCTGGGAAGTATACGATTATTGGGTACTTGGACGAATAGGCTGAGGCAGTTTGGGATCCAAGGCTTGCTAAGTTACACTGTATGTTTGAAGGCAGAATGTTTCTGATCTGGGCTGTTCTCAACACTCTGGGCCCCTTTGATTCTAGAGTAGCATTCAGGTATTTACGGCACCTAATATCTAGGGGTACCAAAAAAGTGACCCTCATTTCTGGAACTGCCCGTGTGCCGGAGGCTCCGGAGTCCGCAGCAGGCTTAAAGCTTCAGGCCTATTGGGATGTAAGCTGGTGGCGTAGCACATACAGGTCCCGGCTGAAAAACGGGGATGTGCACAGGCCCTTTTGCCCAACTTGATGGCTTGATGGATCATAAGTTTCAATCATTAGCAGGGCTTTCAGAAGTGGAGTGGGAGCAGAGCAGCCGAGGACCCCGAGGACACAAGTTTGAAACCCCCAGGCCTCGTCGCAAGGTGGAAGAACAAGAACGGAGAAAAGCACACGCGCTTGCTCAATTGAAATATATTTGCTTCTGAGCACTCAAAAGTTGATTCTTGCCTTGGGTTGATGTCACACTTCCGCTTTCCGGTGGCGTATCCAGTCTTGGTTATTTGTTAAGGTCCCACAGCCTACAGCCGAAATCCGACCCCATTTGCTGTAACAATTCCGGGCTGGAAGGTCAATCTCGTTGAAGTTTCAATCGCGCCTTACACTAGTCCCTCTGCTGCAAGTTGGAGCTTGGATGCAATCATACAAAGTGGTGGAGGTCTTTTAAGGGGTGAGGCCGCTGTGCATTCAGATTCATGGGCAGACTACATGCGCAATGATCTTGACATCGCAATTCTACCAGAAACCACACCATGGTTTTCGGAACTGACATGTCGCACCCAGGGATTGATGGCTAACCGACCAATAATATCTACACAAGCTTGCTGATGTCAGCTGTGAAACTGTCCGTTGACACGTTTATGAATGCGAAAGTGTCTTTAGGATCCAACAGCAGAAGGTCTAGCTAGCTGTATAGTTGTCGTAGAGGTTCAAGTTCGCTATGTTAGTCTAGCAGATGCTGAATGGGTTTACCAGTGCCTGAACAGACCTGGTCAGGAGTTGAGGCCCCAACGTGACACAATGGTCCCCCGTAATTACATATCCCCCAAAATGATATCCTCCTTGTAGACCACCCCAGAAAGACTCCCTTCTTCCAAACCTTCATTTCTGGTGCACTTGCGAACCGACATCAGACTGCACATGGGTCAGACCTGTGCACTAAGCAGTTGCGCCGAGCCTCAAATGACTACGCCAACACAATCCGACTCAGGGTTCCAACATGTTAAAAACGGAATTGCTATAGGCCTTTTGAGAGCAATATTGCAGCTGCGCATACTGTTCCGGAGGTTCCGTGACAGCTTCACGAAGTTAATACTTCCGCAGACTCTATGTATGGTTATGTTAGAACCTGGAACCTTTGTGGAAGACATGGTCTGGTCTGCTGGTCTCAGGGACTTTCAAATTTTGATTGCTAGTGGTATCTCTCGATGCTCGGTAGCTCCTGGGAGCGCGGAGTATAGGACATGTTTTGAGCTCACCATCTCGAGCAATTCCTACCTGTTGGCCATTTTGCTTGCAAAGGTTTGCTGAGACCCTGGCGAGAGCGCCTTGGTGTGGTGAGTACTTCGGTTTGCATGGTTTGCAAGGTTTCCTGTGCTCTACGCGGGTGATAGGCTGTAAGCTCCATACATTGCGCAAAGCTATGGAAAAGGATATTGGGTTTAGGGTATTGGGATAATGGAAAAGAAAATGGAAACTACTGTAGTATATTAGGGTATATATATATTGAGGTTATATTGGGATAATGGAAAAGAAAATGGAAACTACTATAGTATATTGGGGTTAAATTGGGATAATGGAAAGGAAAATGGAAACTACTATAGTATATTGGGGTAATATTGGGATAATGGAAAATAAAATGGAAGCTACTATAATGGGAGTACACAGTGCTCAGAAAGCCAAAAGCCACTCCGGAAACTTTAGCTGTAATGAAGACGGGCTGCATACTTGGCGCGTGGATTACATACGGAGTCATGCATGCAAGGCTTATGTGTAAGGGGTTCTTGCAGACTACGTGGACTGGATTTTCTTGAAACTCATCAGACACCGCTTTCTCTTGTGCTCACGCCTAATCAGAATCTGCTGTGAATGGTGTATGTGTGAGGGCAGCAGAATCCAACCTTAACCTTGCTCGCATTGGGTGTCCAGCCTTAGATTTTGCACCCTTTCTGGGGATGATTACACTTACATGCAAGGACATTTCTGTCCAGCACAGGGGGTAGGCCATAAGACCCTCAACCTCAGGGTGTAAACTCTGCACACCTGGAATTCAGGTTTTTTACTATCGAGCTCCCAGACCTGGATTCTGATCCAGACTTCCTGCAGCGGATTGTTAGACGCTTGGCTTTACACCAGTGAAGGTTTAGGGTTCGCTGGTTGGTTGGTAAAAATGGAGAACCAAATGGAAAGCAAGGGGAAAACGACATGGAAACCGGAGGTTTGTGGGGATTTTTTGGATGCAGGATATATTTGCTGGTTGTTGGCAGGGAAGGAGGGAATCGAAAAGAAAGCGGAACCTACCAATTTGCGGACGATATAGTTACTATAGTATGTGGATTCATTCATCTCCTACTATTGCCGATAGCGCTACAAAGTCCACGTTGGCACGGCTTGGTGTTTAAAGTTGCAGCGTAGGTAGCATGAAGGCTCCTTTTTGCGGGCTTGGGAACCCCTACGCAATCCCCCATAAAAACCCCGTACTCACTGAATAACCCCCAAATGCCACCATGGCCCCTATAGTTACAGCACCCCCTTTCTGAGAAGCTTCCATGTGTGGGGCTGTCCGACCAGTCCAGTCCAGCTGAAGTTGACCGATTTCACGGTTTCTGGTTTGGAGCGTTCTCTGGCAGTGAAGGGTCTGTTTGTGAGGGCCTGTGCCCGAGTATTTACTAAGCAAACGCAGACGGAATATCAAGCTGAACCCAGAACTCTGTAAATATGAGCCCATGATGCTGGTTGAATACCTGTACACACGCTGCCGAAGCCTGAGCACTAGAGATTGGTTATTCACCAAGGAAACATCGCCTACTTCCAGGCCAACTACCTGATGATAGGCACAGCGGCCACATTCCTGTTAAGTGCCATGGAAGACGTTTACGGATGTAAGGTCTGAAGTCACTCTATTCACTTGCATAGATCCAGAGTCCAGGTTGTATGGCTTTGCGCTTTCAGGTGCAGAGTGTTGCATGAAGCTTCAGCCTCCGGAGTTTTGGAAGAAGTGAGGAATGAAACGCTCACAGGAGGTCTGGGCGCCTGACTTCGTACCTATTAAAAAGGGCCGGGAGATTAGATAAATTTTCCAATAAGTTCCTGTCCTTCTCTATGCAGAGTAAAAAGGAGCCCTGCAGCCGCAGTTTTGCCTTAGACTTTGCAAGATGTACTGTAGATGCCTGCATACTGCGGTGGGACAAAAGTTCGCCAGGCTCTCCGCTGGGAACTTTATCATAGATTCCCGGATCTTAATTACTCCGGCCCGCTGGCCACGTAAAACGGACCTTCTCCTCCGGAAACCCCACCGCGCTAAAATACGGCAGGAAGATGTACCTTGGCATGTCGAAAGTTTCGTCCTGGTGATGCAGTTACCAAGATTCCGCTATTCTGCATCTAGCTGTCGTTAGGGACACACCCCAAAACCTTTTCCAATCCGCCCGGTTTTGGGTTTTGGATGTGGACGCTGCATGCTCAGAAGTGCGAGTCTCGGTGCATAGGCTTAAGTGTAATGAATTTACGTGTCCGATTCCGAATCTTCCCCTGCGCGCCCCCCCAAAAACTCTGTGATCTTACTGCAGCGCCCCCAAAGAGAGGCCCATAGCTTTGACTTACCGGGGTTAGTGGGGACTATGGGAATATTTTTTTTTAGTGATCATATTTGCTCATTTCCCTACTGGGAGCCGTAAGTTGAGACCCACACATTCCTACTGTCCTTCAAGACCGAGAGCCAAACTTCTCGAGAAGGCTCCGTCATGTTTGCGGTGGCCGTCTACCGGCAACTTGGTTGGTCAAATGGCTCTTCAGCTAGTATGATGCGATACAGGACCCATGGTATATTACAGTCTTTCTCCATGGTGATCTGCTTCCCAAATAATTTGACTTGCAATCGCTCGTGAAGCCCGAAAAGCCTTAGATCCCAGAGCCCAGAGTTGGAAGAAAGACTAAGAAGAAGCCATGCATCACGGGGCTGGCCTCTCATATGGGTGGGTTCCAGGAATGGGAGGGCCCCATATTTTAATCCTGATTACAGGACCCCCAGAAAGGGCTCCTGATGTTGAAGATTTTGCTAGACCCTAAACCCCTAAATCCCTAAACCCCTAAACCCTAAATACCAAAACCCTAAATCCCTAAACCCTGAATTCCTAAATCCTAAAACCCTAAACCCGAAGCTACGTCCCAGGCATACATCCTGGCTCCTAGCTATCCTTCTCCTGGCTGGCTTTTGGGCTTCTGGGCCTGAAGCTTCAAGTCTTTAGGGTTTACGTGTTTAGGGTTTAAAGGTTTAGGGTTGAGGGTTTACGGATTAGGGTTTTAGGGGTTTAGGGATTTAGGAATTTAGGGGTTTAGGGATTCAGGGGTTTAGGGTTTAGGTGTTTAGGCTTAAGGGTTTAGTGATGAGGGCTTAGGGATTTAGAGTTTAGGGTTAATGGTTTTCGGGGTTTAGGGTTTAGGGGGTTAGAGTTTAATCAAGATTTGGTTAGGCCATTCCTCCTCACGGTAAGAGAAAACTATTAGGAGTCATGATTGCCCCTTGATGAAGTCCCGTTTAAGGATAGGTCCTAGGAGGGGACTGTCCCAAGATTTAGGGGCTCTAGGGTTGGGGGTTAATGTTTTGGGTTTGCTAAGCCCTTTGCTGCCTGATGCACCAGGCACGCATTTAGTACTTTGTTCAAGAGAGGGGCTTAGGGTTCTATAGTCAACTTGTGGTTTGCTGTCAGTTAGTCAGTGTTGATCTCTCAGCATAGTACACTGTGTGTCAGATTAATCCCTAAACTTAGCCACTAGAACAGTACCGATATTGCCTAGGCAGGGAAGACCCAAGTCAGAATCAGGTTTTCTCCTGCAGAAAACTACGACCATGAGGATTGATATTAGCGTCTCATAATACAACTACCTAGCCCGAACCCCATAGACCACCATATCCCTCTTTCCATTTCATGTTCCATGTTCTTTTCCATCCATTATTCCATTGATACCTAGAAGCTACATGCGTAACCCAAAGGTTAATCTTCAAACTCCGCAGTCTGGATTATAGCCCTAGTTTCCTGCCACTCTTTTTAGTCGGGGGATTTACTTTCCCCTGCCCCTGTAGGAAGGGCCCTATAGCTAGCAAATTATGAATATAATCGGGTACAAAAGTTAAATTTGAGCGCCTGGAAAAAAACTCAAACCTCCTTATTCTTACTACTATTATTTTTCTTAGTCCAATCTAGGCCCCCTTAGTCCAACCATGCCCCAGTAGTCCCAGGGTGTGAGGAGATCTGATTTGATTTTATCATCGCTCCATTAGTCCGAGGATCGTTCCCACTAGTCCAAGCTGCGCCCCGGAAGTCCAAGGGTGTGAGGGGTTCAGGGTTTAGGGTTTAGTTAATTTATCAGGGGCCCATTAGTCCCCGCTTGGCCCCAGTAGTCCGAGGATCATTCACGTTAGTCCAAGCTATGCCCTATTAGTCCAAGGGTGTGAGGAGTTCTGATTTAGTCTTCTCATGTATTAGTCCACGGCTTGCGCCGTCCATGAGTTCAAGCTGTGGGGTGCGAGCAAATAGGGCGGGGGGGTGGGATGTATTATTGCCATATTTTGCCTTCAGTGAAAAGAAGTTGCCCAGGCCGCATACATCGCCCGGGGGGGCTTCGACCCACACTGGAAGCCTGCCGCCTGGCTGCAATGGACCATAAGGGGCTATGAGAGATATGTTGGGGTTTCCCAAAACTAGGGGTGCCTTTTGGGGGGACCTTATAATGAGGATTGTAGTGTTTTGGGGTCTATATGCGCTTTCCCCGATTTCTGCAGACTACCATATAGATGGATTATGTAAGAATTCTACAGGGTGAAAAAGGGTTATACCATTGGCATGTGAGTAGTCTTGTCTGCCGGAGGGACTGTAGTCCGAGTCTCGTAGGAATGGAGAATCAACTGGAAACTGAAATTGGAGATTGGGGCTATGTAGGGGTGAATAATGTAGAATATTCAATGAGGATAGTATGCCCCCTACAAGCCCTACAATCGAGCATCCTCCTTTGAGGTATGGATTTTTACAAGAAGGATCTACTCGTACCCAGGTACATCACCAAGAGACACTACTTGGTTGAGTTCCTAAATCCGCATACATGCAGCTGCCAAGTCTTCAAAGGGCGGATGCACTGTAGAAGCTGGAAAAACTACCAATGGTGTCCCTAACAATCCTTGTGTAATTTAGCTAGAAAAGAATATGCTTCTTCAGATGGGCCCCTACAGTAGGTAACCTAGTAAACCTTAGCACTGATTGATTCTTCGCCAACCCTGCTCTAAGAGCTTGTAAAATAGGGTCGTCCACGTCAATGTGGCCCTTAATTAAAAGAGATATATATTACCTCGTGGTATGCCCTTGGTTTGGCACAAAAAATAACGGCAGCCGTACGTTCTGCTACGCCCATCTTCCTTTCTGTGTCGTGGTCCAGGTAGAAGTTGCATCTTAGGTTGTGTTCGGGACCGAGATTACAGCTTCGCATCGACTTGCGCTTTTGTATGCTGGCTCTTGGACGTCAAGCCAGCAGCGGTTCTGATTTTTGATGGCCATATTTACGGGCTCTGCAAGCTGGAGACAACTACGTATGCCTCAGGATCCTGAAAAACCAGCAGGGTCAGTGTCCCAGAACTTGTTCAGGGCGGCACTTCAGTAGACCTTCTCACACACGACGCTCTACACAGGGAGGTCTATTGGCTTCCCAAAAGATGGTAGTGCGCATGGCGCAGATAGCCGGAAAACGCTTCAGGCCTTCTTCCCCCTAGCTTCTCGGCACACCTCGAACTTGGGTTAAACCGTCCTACCCTGAATCCCTGTATTCAGTCTTTGCCTCCACCCCTCAACTGTGTTGTCCTCCGGCTCCTGACTAGGTTGTATCAGTGGGGACATGGTTCCGACTGCAAATGCTCTCCATGAGCTGAAAGGTTAGGCTAAGCTCACCCCAAGCCAAGCACCGAGACTTCCAAGAATCATCAGAAGGTACATCATATAGCAGGTTCGCTTGCAGCTGTTTGCACAGCATTGGGAATGCCCCACGAACGCTTAAAGCCAATTGCCCTAGCTTGTGCCTCCACCCATGGAAAGATTGTATAGCTTGTGAGGCGATGACTTTCAAACGTAGTTTACCTTGACAACATAAGGAGGTCGCTGAAAGCAGCTTAATCTAGGAATGCCAAGCTAGCCAAACATCAGCGGCTTAGCCAAGAAGGTAAGAAACGATATGTCATTACCACCACGAGCGCCCTGGCAAGGCTCTCTGTCCCTGATCTTTCTGGTCTTTGGACAGGCCCTGCTGGTTCTGTTGGGAATTCTTGGCACGCTTACGGCCACCCACGAACCCTGGCTTGCAAGCCTGGCTCTTTTGGGATCCTAATATTAAAGCAAGAAGGAGGAGTTTTTTCATCATGGGTGTACCCCCTAAATCCTAAAGCCTAAGTAGTCGTTTCCATTGTCTTTTCCATCATCCCTATATACCCCTATCATATCCCCTATAATCCCTATTAGGATTGCTTAGAGGTGTTTTAAACGGTCATGTTCGGGAAGGTCGGCCTCCTTTGGGGTTTCCCAAATTTAGGGGTACATTCAAAGGGGGATATAGGGGTTACATAGGGATTATATAGGGGTATATGGGATAATATAGGGATATATAGAGTTTACGGTTTCCCAAATCTTGGGGTTCCTCTTTGGGGATCCCCATCATAAGGATTGTAGTCTTTTGCGGCCTATATTGGGGTCCCCTTCTTTTGGGAAACGACCCTTTGTGCCTAACCAAGTTTGTTGGAAATGATTGTCCGGGTGCAGCTTCTCTGGGGTTTTCCGGCCCCCCACCCTTGTTGATTTAATTTCTGCTGGGCCAGCTTAGGCTTGACCATTCATACACATCTGAACGCCACAACATGGGGGTTTCCTAGAATTAGGGGTACCATATTGGGGCCTATAGCAAGGATTATAGCATGTTGGGCTCTATATTGGGGTCCCATGATTTTGAGATTCTACCACATGATGGTTTCAAGCTTACAAATCAAAAAAACACAGGCCACCCTGACATTCCGCTGAAGTTGTTCTTTAAATGCCCTCCTAGAACCAATCCCTAAACGGTTTAGGGTTTAGGGTTCAGGGTTTAGGGTTTAGGGCTTAGGCGCTGCAACCTAAGGCCCTCTGCCACGCCGGGCCACCCAAGCCCGCTGCACCCGTAGCCGCCGCGGCCGGCGGTGGGGAAGTGAAAGCCAAAATCCGGGCCATTGTTTAAGACAACTCTAGAACCCCTATATAATCCCTATATAACCCCTATATAATCCCTATATAACACCTATAAAATCCCTATGTAACCCCTGTATCCCCCTTTAAAGGTACCTACATGTAGACGTTGAACCTCAAGATGGGCATGTTTTATTGGGAATGGTTCAGAGCCCCGAGAAATTGGCGATGTCAAAAGGGGTGCTAGGGATCCATAGGAAATCTTACGTGAAGGCCAGGGGTGACGAAGGCCATAGAAGATTGAAACTTTGTTGTGGTTGCATTTTCCACATCTATCTTAGACTCGCTTCTGTCCGGCAGTTTTGCTTGACTGAGCAAGAAGGCTTAGATTCCAAAGAATACGGGGGATTGTTAGGGGGTCAACATTTGAGCTTTAACCCGACTTACAGCTGAACAGCCAGGAGTTAGGTATGTTTATGTTGTGCCTCTAGAGCACAGTATTTCCCTCACGTAATTGGTTGTTCTATTACGCATGTACTTGCATCGTGGCATTGGGGTGCTTGAGGTTTTGAAAGCTGTCGGGCATTGGCCACAAGTACCACATAGCACTTAAACCTTCAGCGCCCACCGTAGTTCATGGTGTGTCCATCAGTTTCCCTTACTTGTTCCTCTTCACCGGTCTGTAAGCCAGCTCTGTTGGCACAGTCTGCTGACAATCTGTTTCGAGGCCTAAGGGAAGCTGCAGAAACTCGACACGCCAAAGGAAAGTGCACACGCTTTCCTAATTCAAGGACAGCGTTTCACCCCGCAACACCAAAAGACCTATTGACGTGCCAGAAACGGGAGAGCAGGCTGTGGAGGTAGAGGCTGCAGCTGCAGGTTTTTGATGCGCAGCGGCGGCCTGCCAGAAGTGTAAGGGCAGCATCAACTGATGGTTGTCAAGCTGCTAACATACGTGGATCCAGGAATTGCTCTGCAAGCCAAACCTGAACTCCACATAAAACGACCCTGACCTTTACACGACTTTGTGCAGCGTGGGAACTCGGAAGCTGGATGTCGAAATCTTCAGAAATTTGGGGTTGATCGTGCGGAAAAATTGTCATGTAGGATCATTGACATGATGTCATTGCCTACGTTACCAGTTGTGCAGGGCCTCGAAGCTTCCATGTGGCAAGATATAATGACATCTCTCTGCCGTGATCTTCGTGCGTGGTCCGCAGCACTAGGCATGAGACATGGGTTTCAACACAAAGTCCCGTAAGCACATTGAATCTCATGCTCTTTACGTTAGTACTAGAGGAAACAGGCTAGTGCGACTGGCGAAAGGGTCTCTCAGAATGAGTTGCCTAAAACTCGATCAAGACTTCTACCAAGAGACACTGCTATTGATAGAGAAGCTTCGGCACCCATTTGCGTGCCACACTGCTATTGATAGAGAAGCTTCGGCGCCCATTTGCGTGCCTGGCACCCATGCAAGGACCGCCAGCTGTGGACCTCATGAATTGCCGAACATTCGTAGCTTCTTAGCACTGAACTGTACACCATAAATGCCAACCAAAACCCCAGGACCCAAGGGTGCCAACATCATGAGCTACAGTTTAAACTCCTAGTACCTCCCTTAATATCCCCTATAGTAGTGCCCTTTACAATCCCCTAACCCCCCTGAAGGAGTTTAGACCCTAAACCCAAAACCCTATAGAGTCCCTTATAACATCCCCTAAACCCTGAACCAACATGTGCTTGAGCCTCCATGGCCTTCTCGCGCGACCGCAAATCTGGAGTGCCGGCCACCCCTCTCCGGCACGCTCTGGCAGAGGCTGACGGTCCCAAAGGGTCGGGTTTAGGGGTTGAGGGTTTGGGGTTCAGGGGGCGCGGGTTTAGGGGTTTAGGTGCCTTTTATGGAAATGCCCAAAAAAGGGGGACCCCAGTATAGATCCCCATACACTGTTTTAATATCCGAAAGCCTTATATGGTATAGTAAGCATGTACTATATGAATACCTGTGTGTTTTAATGGGTTTCTCCCCTAAGAGGTACCTCTCCTGACCATTGGGGAACCCTAAACCCTAAGCCCCGGTGGGCAGTGCTAGATTTTCATCCAAGGCCCAGAGCCATACCTCTCTAAACCCTAAGTCGGATGGTAGTTTCCATACTCGTTTCCATGCCCCAAGATATCTCTACACCACCCCAACCCCGACACCCTGACCTTTTTTACATGAGTTGTTGGGTTGCTGTTAACGAACTTAATTAAGTTAACAGATTATGGGTATATAGTAAGAAACAGGCTTTCCTTATTATAGCGATTTAAAAAAGTTCCCTGACGGCAACCCAGTTTTTACATGAGTCAGTGAGCTCAGGCCCCCAGCTGCCCTCTTCAGCATCTCACTGCCACAGCGCGGCTCTCGCGACTGCAGCAGCCCTACGGGCAGGGCGGCGGAAGACGTGCAGGCTGCGTTTTAGGGCTGGGTTTGAGGTATAGCGTCCCCCTTAAGTTATATAGGGACCTTATTATAACATACCCAAAGCCATATTCCATGAGTTTTTTGGGTGGAAGCTTAGGGCATTCCATTTACATCCAGACCGATACCCAACCTGAACCCTGCCCAAGCCCTATACCTCAAACCCAGCCCTGCCTTGGGTCCCCACCCGCAGTCGCAGGTGCTTGGCCCAGGCCGAGGAGGTGGAGGAGAAAGAGCCATCTGCACTTGCCGCTTGGGAAGAGATTCCGGATCGTAAGTTTAATGTCAGGCCAGCGTGAGCAGTAGGGTTTCCCACTTTGGGGTAGAGGGCTTGGGCTTTGTAGAGTAGGTTGACCTGCTGAGGACAAGAAGGTGGATGGAATCCTTCGGAAGACCAACATCAAGGCCACTCAACAGTCTTGAGAGCTTTGTTTCTGTAGTGTAGCAAAACAACATCAGGTGTAGTAAAACAACATCAGGAGGCCACTCCAGTTTCGTTTTGTTTCGCTAATTCTCTGAAAGACCTTTCATGAGCTCACAGCTGCTGGCCTAGGATCACATCCGTTCTTTGTGCTGATCTTTTCATGGCTGTTTTGTCAGCAATTTTGAGGAGAGATGTTTAAGATGTGTGCCTTTTGCTGTGGTCAGGGTCCACAGAAGCGGGGTCATCGCTTGGGTGCTCACCACAGCCACAATGTTCCAGGCGCAGTCGCGAATCCTAAACGTAAATCCGAAATGTGGGCCCAACGCCAAGGCCAAAGAAGTTTCCTTGTGCAATTTATTGCCCTCAACCCAAAACTGTTGACATTACAGTCCCGTAGCCGTCTTCTCCCAAGCACAGGAGCAATAGCGTGGTCCTTCATGGCCGTGTCCAGGGAGATAGCCTTCCCACCTTCAGGCTAGGGCATTTATGCCCTATATTAGGCTAGGCCCTATACCAAATCCTGAAACCCCTGTGTAAGCTGCATAAGCCAAGAGAGGTACGCCCGGGCAGTGGCGAAGCTGCGGCCGAGCCTCTGCCAGCTGGCCAACATGATTCTCAAAATATTGAAGGGTTTAGGGAAAGTAGGGGGTATATAGGGATAATGTAGGGGTTGCGATATACAGTAGGGGCAGGTATGGATCAAGAGGGGTATATACGGGTCATAAAAGTTTATGGATATCAGCCTCGTCATAGTGGAGAATCAAATGGACCGGAAAATGCAAAATGACAGGGATCTGGGGGTTTCTCAAAGTAGGGTGCCTCTGAAAGCCTTAATACAGTAGTATCTAGGGATTATGATGGAATTATGGTGGTACCTATTCGGGATTTTTAAGGGGGATCATTCTTCAAAATCGGGCTCCTCACGGACAGTGCTTTCGGGTTCTGATTGTTGGGGCCACCCTTAGGGCGTATGACAGGATTCTTTTGAGAAAGTAAATCAGGACACGCACACGCACAAACGAAGATGGGACCCCCAAGGCGGTCCTGCAAAGATGATTGTGCTCTCGATTGGGGACTTCGTTGGGTTCCATGGTAGCTTTCGGACAGTAGGGGTTCAGAGGCTGGGGTCCAGATTGTAGGGGCCATGTCATGCACGTAGCGGCAGGGGATGTGGAGCAGTTACAGGTGGTGCAAGGGAGTTTGCGGCTGGCGGGTTACCATTTTGCGCTTCAGGGCTCCAGGGAGTTTTTGCAGGAGATAGGGCTCGATGGACATAGGGAGACATGTTTCATATCCCGGCTGCAGGACTAGGACTGTGCCCAGAAAGGTGCCATACCCACTCAGAGGCCCTAAGCTCCCAAACTCGAGTCCTGACTACACTTACCTTTGGTTAGCTAGGACTGAAGGAAAGGGTCCTCATAGGAGTCCCTATATAATCCAGTATAGTAGTGTCCTGTGGTAGTAGTTTCCATTTTCCTTTCCATTCCTTCATTCCCAGCTAGCCAAAGGCAAGCCAATAGTTCAATGTCTCCTGCAAGAGGTCCTCAAGCTCAGAGACACCCAGGGAGAGAGAAAAAGCCTGAGGACAAACAAGAACCCAGACCCCTAAAGGAACCAAGAAATGGAACATCCCAATATGCCCCCTAGTTTTCACAATGTAGTATGTTTTTGTTTTTTTCTTTGGGGTTTTGTGTGGGGTGGGTGGGTTCCATTCGTTGATCATCTAGAGGGTCTGGGAAACAATGAGTGTACTTATGGGCACTTCCAGAATAGGGTTTTGGGATGCCTTTTACGATGTTTACATAAGATGCGGGAAGTCTAAGAATAAAGTACTTGCTTGTCACGCCAAGTTGGAACTACTATCAGAAAATCCGGAGCGCCGCATCCTTCTACAGTCACTCGTGCTTTGTAGGCAGCACTAGCGTCCCGCAACATAAAGACTAGCGTCTCGCAATATACTTACCGGGTTCTTACACTCCAGACCTCCAACCTAAGCATCCGAAGCCATACTAAACATGCCGAATCTTCACAGATAATTTTACCACACAACGAATGTAAGGCTCACCATATGCATACGTATGCACATGCCTACACATACATATACACAAACATATACACATTCACATACACATGCACATACACATACATATACATATACATACATACATACATACATACATACATGGAGAATGTCCGACGGTTTTTTTGTTCGGATTATTGTGTTTGTGTAGTCTTTGTGGGAAAATCGACTGCTTGTGAGTTATATATATATATGTATATACCCTCAAGGCTTCCCCTGGGTTCCAGTCCCAAGTACCCTAGTAAAGGCCTTTATTTCATAGGCACAAACCCTAACGGTACAACCCCTAATTGCACAAAGGAAAACATATTGAAGGCCATGCGTTGCAGTTTGCGGACACGGTGAATCTCCGAGTGCGGAGGCATACAGTCCAATTTAGGGTTTTTAGTGTGTAGGGTTTATACAGGGCTTATATGAGTTGGATGCAGAGTTTACAGGGTTCACAGACAGTTTGCGGGGTCTCAAGCCATCATGGTGTTTAGTGTGTCGGGTTTTGGACATTTAGGTCAGGGGTGACGGGTTGAGAGCCGTCGTGATGTGGAATTCAAACTTGCGGGACTTTGGCTCCTGGAACTCAAGTTTGATGATGAGAGCTTTGCGGTGTCTAGGTGCTTTTTACATAAGGTCAGATTTCAGCGGAAAGGGTCCAAGGGTCGCCCAAGCCTTGATATTCCGGAGATTTCACCCAGCTAGACTCGCGTGATACTCAACTGGTTTTGAGGTTACCGGCTTGGGTAACCGGCATCCTGGACCCCACTTGCCCGGACAGATAGCCAGAGGAGTGTCCGTGTTCCATGCACATGCACATGCAAGATGTGCCAGAGCTATGGCGCATGCTCAGTCATCTCTTACACACACAAGAATCTCTCACACACACAAGAATCCTTCGCTCCTAGCCCGAAGGCTTTGACATCTGGTACTTGACAGGCACCGGCTTCACGCCGCCAGTGTGTTTCTTCTGGGGCTAGCAGGCTCTCATGGTCATTGTTCGACCACGCCAGATTGTCCTACCCTCACGATTAAACACACCTTTCGTTTTCGTTGTATCTGTCTGGTGAGCGGTGAGCGGGCAGATCTCATAACACGCGTTTGAAGACTCTCAGGCATTTTGAAATCTCGAAAGTTTGCCTACAAAACACTTGTTCACTGCAGTAAAGGTAAGAAGTTTATAGATTCGCCTGATCCTCATGTTCTGATTTTCCTAGATCTCTAGGCCCCCCTTAAGTAGATATAATATGGCTTTGGGTACATTATGATAAGATCCCCATATACCCCATATTCTATCTACTTAAGACGAAGTATACACACAAGGATCCCTGAGCGTGATCAATTCCTGAGACAAGGGACATGTTCAGACTGCCGAAGTGTTGCTGATATACATAAAATGGAAACTACTATATAGCAAATTGGGGTTATATTGGGATAATGGAAATTAATATGGGAACTACTAAAAAGTGGATCCAGTAAGGCGTAGCAAGTGCAACCTAGATTCTGACATCCTACCAATATTGCTGATCACTCCAGGGTGTCGAGTCCGCCGGCGGTCGCCTGCGCCCTTGGCTGCAGGAAGACGTAGGGAATCAAGCAGAATTCCAGTCCAGGAAGCTTTGAACTCGATTCCCGCAAGACGAGAATTGCATTCCATTCTAGCCCCGCAAAAAGATAATCAGGCAGAATTCCAACGCAACAGGCCTTGAACTGGATTCCCAATAGCCTCCCGCAAGTCGAAGTGTAGTCTAGCCTTGCAAAAAATATTCAGGGGATGTCTCAAGATTGAAAGCCATGCTGGATAACCCTGCTATTTCTTTGCCCGGTCTTCCGTCGTATCTACCGCAGGACGGCATTTCTTTTCAAAATGTCCCAGGCCTACGTGCGCGCCAGAGATTCTGGTCCTGTGGCATAGAAGCCCAAAAGTGAAATTTCCGAATCACGAGGTACTTTAACCTAGAGGAGAAACTCGGTGGAACGCCCAGCGCCCCACGATGCCCGCCTGCAAGAACTGGCAAGCAGGATGCTTTGGGTCTCTGAACAGCATGGGCTGTCGAACCAGTGAACTGATCTGAAGCCAAGGGTTTCCCATAATATCTTTCTGGAGTTGTGAACGTCCCTGATGGATCCCTGTTGTCGCGGAAGAAGGGGGCATATATGTATTTACTGTCAGATTTGTGAGCGTCCTACATAGCCCGTGCCTATGTAATCACTTCCAAGCAAGGACCCCTATATGTCAGTGGAACCTTGATGTACCGTAGACCTTATGGAGAAAGCCTTAAATTCTGAAAAAGACCCAAGCCGCGTTTTAATACCTAAAACACAGAGCAGCAGAGGATGGTTTGACCTGGAGACAGTTGTGGGAGCGCCTTTTGCGCCTTGGCCTGTTCTCAGGGCAATTTGTATTGGGGCTATGCAGGATTGATTCGGGAGAATGTAGGGGTTGCATGGGGGGTACAGGGAATGTTTTGAGTTATACAGGGTAGCATTGCAAGTTTAGGAAGGGCCTAGGTTGCAGTATAAGTTTCTTCTTTGTCGTCCCGACATAGGGGTTTCTTGTTTGGTTTTGGTAGCGAAGAGGACGTGTACAGAGGCAGACAAAAGGTTACATATTCGCATGGTAGCCGCCATTTCCCTCTACCACCTCCTCTGCCTAGACTAGAAAGGCTCAACACGCAACACCTTACATTTTCATTTGGGCGTCACATTTTCTGGTCAGGCCACGGGACTGCACATTTCTGCATTGTAGTGAAGGGGACAATTTTTTCCGGATCATGTATCGACCTCAAGAAATCGACGCCTTATCAGGGAAGTCGTTCAGCGATCAAAGAGACTCGCTTGTCTTTTCCCTCAATGATAACGGCGATCCGCCTGATCATGGTGGAGTCAGGATGCCGGAATCATCCCCCCACTGAAAAACTGGAGAAATGATTGGCACAGCCAGGCATGCCTTTTGCGCTTCTATCTTTCGAATGCCTCTACCAGTTTCAGAAGGCTTGTCCCATGAATCCCAACCATAGACGGCCAACAACAATCCACAAATGTGCTTGCATCTTGCTGAAAACCCAGAAGTTGACGGAGGGCTTGGATAAGCCTAAATGGTTTCCAAATTAAGGGGACCGCAATATAGACCCCAAAATACTATAGTCCTTATTATAGGGATTCCCAAAATGGTACCCTAATTTTGGGAAATCCCCAAATAGGACTATCATATGACAGGGCAAAGGTTTTTGTGTCAGGTTTTTGAGTTACCAAACTGGGGGATTCCCAAAATTAGGGGGCCCTTTCTTGGGGTCCCCAGAACTAAGGGTTTATAGTATCTTTGGGTGTATTTTGAGTTTCCCAAGTTTGTGGAAGCTGTCATCTCAACACTATATACTGGCAAACCCCGTATAATCTCGACACATCCTCGGAGTCCCCCTTTCTGTGGAAATCATCAAATCATACACATGATGGTGCTTTTACCCAGCTCAGGAGCCTAGGGAAACCCTAAACCCTGAATCTTGGGGTCCCTCTATGTATCGGAGCCGCCATCTAAGCATCTAAGCTACAAACCCTAAACCCTAAACCCTAAACCCTACAAACTCTAGAAATTAGATCTCCTTGCTCAGGAGGAGCTTGACCAGGCACTGGCTCTCTGCCGAACCGCAGCGCTTGGGCAGTGCATGTTGATGTCAGGGCGTATATACGGGCTATATAGTTGTTAAAGGAGTTGGGGTTATACGGGGTTAGTCAGGAGTAATACAGGGATTCTGTGGAGATATAGATAGGGCTTGCATACGGATTGTATAGTTTAGAGAGTATGTATAGGGATTATATCAAGTTTACTGTTTTCAGGGTTCACGGTTCCATAAATCAGCAGGACTAAAGTTTTGTCGCATTTGCTTACTTTCATGTTGCAGAGGACGCGGAGTACGCTAAAGTTTCTCTCGCCTGGCTAGCGGAGGAATTAATGCACCGGAATAGAGTGATAATACTTGGATCCTTCTGGCAGGAGGACTTCGGAGTCTATAGGGGAAGGGGGTCTGTTCAACAAACTGTTGTCCTGCCGCAGTATTGTGCAGGAATTATATAGGGTTATATGAAGCTTATATATATATATGGATTATGTGGGGCTTCGGGTTGTACTGCGGTTATGCAAGGCTCAGGGTTATCGACGGATTGTTAGGGCAGAGTGGACATGCCATGGTCTCTTAACATTACTATAGATGGCTTTTGTTTTGTTGAAGATGTCTCCGCTAGTATGCGATGTTTCAGGTCGCGTCGTGGACATGTGGGTCCAGGAAAAAGCAACAATTCACGTGGCCTTGGCTTTGACCCTACACCTTGAAGGAGAAACACAACGCCTGGAGACCCCCAAAAAAGATGGTGTTAAAACCCGTAGTCTGAATCTATTTGGGAGGTATGCAGCACAAGGATGAACATGCACAGCTCAGATACTGTTACCTATAACTTGTAGCCGGGCACACATCAGAAAGCATCTTGTGGAGATGTCAAGCGCTTGCCTGCCCATTCGCAGAGATTGCGCAGTATTTCCGAATTTCGTGGTTGGCCCCAACTTTAGAAGAGATACAATACGAAGGCATCCCTACCTTACTGCTTGGCTTAGCTCTACAAACGATGTACTCGGTCCTGGAATGCGTGTGCTGCAGAGACTCTGGGTCTAAGGTAATTTGCCCACGTCTGGATCTGACAGGCCGGCGAAAGGTCCACGCACTGCGGGACGGGCCGCTTGGCAAATTCCTCGCTTTGGGCTCGGCATAGGACTGTAGTCGTGATGATGGCGCTGATAATGATGGTGGTGGTGGTGGCGGCGGCGTTGACGGGGCTTCTGCTCACCGTGTCCACTGTTATAATAATATCGTCTACCTTATGCGTGCGCACGTGGTGGGGATGAAGCTTGTCGAGGGTGACTACTTTCGACTACTCATCGAAGTTACGATGCTTACAAAGTTTTCTCCATGTGCAGTGCAGCAAATTGAGCAGGAAAGCTCTAGCTCCCCTGCCCTCCCGGTGCATGAAGCAGGTCCACTGCAAGGCGGGGATGCTGAAGAGGTAGGTTTGTTCGAGTGTAGGGCTGAGGATTTGAAGTTTGAGAATGCAACCAGGTCCCCATTTCACCTTGAAAGAAAGAGATGCTTTGCAATATCACTTTGGCACATGCTATTGTATTTTACACACCCGGACATCCAAATCCAACCCTTAAGCCAAGCACCTCGCACCCATAAACCCATATAAACACTAAACCCCTAAACCCAAAAAAACCTAAACCCCTAGACCCCTAAACCCAAGACCCTAACCCCTAACTCCGAATCCCAGACTCCCCAAGGTTGAGCTCAAACCTGAGTTCCATGAGCCCAGAACACTACCTGGGTTGGCCTTTGGGATTTGGGATATTTCAACTTCAAGGGGTTTAGTGTGTTTTTGTTTT
Organism: Symbiodinium pilosum; assembly: GCA_905231905.1. Taxonomy (NCBI): domain Eukaryota; class Dinophyceae; order Suessiales; family Symbiodiniaceae; genus Symbiodinium; species Symbiodinium pilosum. The sequence goes on along the minus strand of CAJNIZ010046123.1, from coordinate 3,094 downwards.
TTGGGGTTTAGGGATTTAGGGGTTTAGGGGCTCCAGAGGCCAACTAGGCTACCAGCTTAGAAGGCCATACACGTGCGCTTTTAGGGATCCCCCGTCCGAACCGTAGGCCTAATCTGTGAGATACCGCTTGGGCACGAAAACAAGATTCCCCTTCAATGCCCAAAGTAGAAGGATTTCTGTTATAGGACCGGCCAAAAACCATGACTCTTAAAACGACAACATTTCTAGGGGCTTTGGCTTGCACATTTGCACGGGCCGAGTAATCCTCAGGATTTAGACTGGGCTGCTGTTACGGAACTTAATGCAAGTTACCATATTCTGGGCATGTAGTGAATAATGGGTTTCTGTATTATAGTAACTTGAAAAAGTTCCTCAACAGCAACCCAGCAGACATCCTACGTATCCAGCCCAGCTCCTTGGTCCCTCAACGGTGCTGAACTCAAAAATTCCAATACCTCAGAAACACAGTTCGCTGGTGCTTAAAGAGGCGTCGGGGAGCGGATCCTCCCACTTCTCCCTCAATCGGAACCTCCGCATACATACCCGAATATACCCAATGAAAGCACCTTCGTTCATGTCCCCGTCCCCGCTGAAGCGCCAGTAAGATGATCAGAGGCTGAAGAAGCTGCTGGATAGCATGCCCCTCTCCCTCAGCCGCATCGTCATGCTGTGCCTGGCCTTCATGTGTAGAGTTTTGGAGTATTATCTCCGTAGTCTGTAAGATGCTCATTGTGCTAGACGAGCATGCATGTCTTGGTACGTTCCGTTTCGGTGAAGAAGGGGACTGGTGACATTTGTGCAGCACGACAGACGTAATCCCCTGTTCAAATATCGCAAAGAAAAAGATTACCGGCATCCTGTACTACACACGAGCTTTACTGCCTGAATGTTGATCGGGTCATGTTCACTAATTACCAGTTTCTTCGCATGGTCGCAGTATACTCCGAGTCCGTTTGCTCCCAACACACAGTCAAAGAGTTTTTCTTGCCCACAACACTTAGGAGTACGATTGGCGCTCGTGGCAAAGATGGCGGCTTCAATGTAGGAGGGCCTGAACACGTCATGTACAGCCTTCGTTGGCAATGAGCAGTTCTGCACAAGATCATGTGTACATTAGTTTGCCCTTCTGGTCGGGTGTACCCTACTTTGAGTAGATTGCTGGGAGGTTGTTAACGATGACTTCTTCTCAGAGGTTCTCCTTCAGACGTATAGCTAGCCATCAGAAGGATTTTGTGATGCTGAATGGCAGCTTGCTGAGGCGCACATGCTCAACGGCTAATTAATGAAGAGCTGTAGGAAGTGTGCAGACGGGGTAGTCAAGCGATCTGTATGGATGATAAATAACATCAAGGCCCCAAGGACATCAAAGCCCCCACAGGTACACACAGTAAGACTATGGTTCGGCAAGAAGGTCTGTCAAGACTCCAGACTTACAGCACGGGGCCAAGCCTCCAATCCAAAGTCGTTTCTATCGTATCTCAATCAAGCTATTCGTGCTCCTGCTTCAACAAGACTACATGAAGGAGGGATGAGCGGACGCCTGTCTGCTTTCAAGTAGGCAAAGGGTCACCGGCATGTTGGCTTCAGATTTTTGACTTTTGAAAAGGGCCTGATGTGGCTCTGGCTGGCATCCACTTCAAAAGTACGCAAACATGCTATGTATTTGCAGATGCATTTTGCGAGAGCAGTTGCTGAAGCTAGACTTTTTTCAGCCCAGCCTTAACCGTAGGGTAGAAGGATCATCACGCTTTTAGAGGCTGGTGCCCAGATATCCCACAACATTCTGGAGCTTGGATCCAGGTCCTTCGTCCATGCAAGGAAGCAGCATGGATCTTATGATGAATCAAACAGGGCACCTACACACACTTTCTGAGAACTCATTTCACGCCTGAGGGGATGAACAGCTGTCAGTCTAAAGACATTTCCCCCCAGCATCCCGTTTTAATTCTACACCCCTGCCAAGCCCTGAAGGGTTCTTGCAGGATCATTCTTTGGCGTGGATTTCAAAACTGGAACCTACGCCAGCCTGGAAGATGAACTCACCTCCCTGGCAAGGCAGCCAGATTTACTGGGTTGCTGTTAAGGAACTTAAATTAAGTTACCATAATGGGTATATATATATATAGCAAATAATAGGGTTTCCCCAATACAGTGACTTAATTTAAGTTCCTTAACAGCAACCCAGATTCAGCATCACAACTCATAACACCGGCAGGCAGTGTAAAACTCCTTGCGGGATCAGCTCACCTAGAAAAACCGTATACCCCGAGAGATTTAAAGACCCCCCGATGTAGGGTACAGCGATACTACATTTGCTATTGGCTCCACGCAAGTGGTACACTTTAAGCCCGACGGCTTGGGGTTTTCTGGTTTCTCTCGGAGGTCCGCCTGACAGACAAGACGCGCAAGAAAATGGTTTGGTAGCCTTCTGGTTTACGCTTTAGGATTCAGGGTTTAGTGGGGATCCTGAACATGAGGCGCTCATTTTTTTGGTGTCTCTCCAACCGAAGTATCGGGCTCACCCAGGCGATTTAGGAATTACATGTAGAATTTCTAAAAGAGAGACGCTTGTAATCCTTACCATCTTACACGAGACAGCCCGTCCAGTCCCTGAAATTGAATTTCCCTTACAAGCCCATTGGATCTGAGCTTTTCATGTTGTCCTCTAACTAAACCTTCAGCCGCTCATGGAAGCTGCCTACTATAACATGGGGCTTTGGAAAAGAGGTAGGAAACGACTATAATGGAGAATCAAATGGAAAAGATGGAAAATGACATGGATACTGGGGT